>CAUYUJ010016993.1:266420-308920 GCA_963575745.1 Prorocentrum cordatum
CCTCACGAATGCCCCTCGGGCCCCCCGTCACTCGTCGAACAAGTCGGCGAGGTTCTGCATGCCTGCAGGCGCCGCGGCTTTGTCCGCGCCCGCAGGCGCCGCGAGCTTTCCCAGCACCCCACCCCCGCTCGGCTTCGCCCTCACGTCCTTGAACAGGTACTTGTGAATGTCATTCGAGGTGTTCGCGGCCGTCCCAGTCAGCAACTTCACCTTGTAGTGCCTGGTAAGCACGTCTGTCACCTGGGCCTCCACGTCGTTGTACTTCTCCTTGTGCTGGTGGGACTTCCCGATAACCACATCGCCAATCTTGAACTTCTGTACTTCCTGCGGCTGCTCCTTGTGGCCCCCCTGAGCATCGGCCGCCCCGCTCTTCTCCGACGCGGGGCTGGCCTTCCCCTCCGCGCCCTTCTCGACTGCCTTCCCCTCCGCACCCTTCTCGCTGGCCTTCACCTCCGCGCCCTTCTCGGCATCCTTGGCATCCTTGGCATCGGCCCTGGCCTGCTTCGCCTTGTCCTTCTCCTCGTCGCGGTGCTTCTTCCAAGCCTGCAGCCACGCGACGGTAACGCCCTTCGGGAGGAACGACAGGAACTCCTTCGTGGCGCGGAACGCGTCGGCAGCGCTCGCCGCCGGAACCGCCGCCACGGGGTCGAAGTCACCCTCCACGGCGCCCACCTTCAACTGCAAGCGGGCCGTCACACCCTCCTGCACAAGGCGATGCGCCCACTCCTGGCCCGCCTGCGGGGCGGTCGGCGACACGGCCTTCACGAACCCGACCGCCGACTTCAGCACGGGGTTGGGCACGTCGATGCCCTCCTCCGCGACGGCCCGGGCCACCTCCACGAACCTGTCGAACGTCATGTCCTTCACGTTGGGCGTCTCCATGAGGAAAAGCGCCGCGGCCCCCATCAAACCCTCGGGGTCCCAGTTTCTCGCTAGCTTGACGGCCTGCGGGGACAGGACGAAGTGCTTGATGCGCATACCCAGGGGCACGCGCACGTCGAAAAGCACCACTGCGGAATCGATCGTCATCTTGATGGCGGGGGGCACGTTCGGGACTTCGGAGCACTCGAGCAAAATGTCCAGCCGCTTCTGGCCTTCCTCGCTCTGGGCCTTGCGCACCTTGTCCCCCACGCGCGCTGCCACGAAGCTCCTGTACATGGCGCTGCCCCGGAAGGCTGCGCGGGCGACCGGGTCCGCCTGCGACCAGTCGGGGACGGCATCCGACGAGGCGGTGATCACGGCCAATGCCTCCAGGAGCTTGCCCTCGCCGGTTTCCTGACCGCCCAACTCCTTCAGCTCAGTGAACGTGCCTTTGAAAATGTGAAGGTGTTCGAAAGCGGGGGCCGCGAGGAAAGTCCGCGCCAGGAAGTTCGTGAACTTCGTCACGAGACCAACCTCCTTCGCGTCAGCCTCCAGGCTCAACTCCTTCAGAATCGCCTTGGCTTCTTCAATGTACACGTCAACAGTGGCGGTGTGCAGGGCGTTCTGGCTCTTCCAATGGCCCGCTTGCACAGCGCTCTTGATGTTATCGCGCAGCGTCCGCAAGGTCTCCAATCTGAGCCTTGCCTTCTTCGCTGCGGGTGCCTCCCCGTCGGCCTCGTCCGACGAATGCCTTTTCAAAGGGTTCTCCCTGGCGCCCACCGCGGCCTTCAAGTTGGGTTCCCCGGCCCCGGCGCCGCTGTCCTGCTGCGGGCTGCGAACCTCGCCGGGGCTTCCGGCGCCCGACGCGATGGAGGGCCCGGCCACCGCGTCCGAGGGCATCCTGGTCGACGATTTCCAAAAGAATTCCACGGTCTTCACGCCTTGCCCGAGCGTCTTCCGCTCGCATTCCTGGTCAATGAAAAAGTACGTCTCGTGGTCGGGCGCCCCGCCGCCCACGAGGGCCAACTCTGCCAGCTTCTCCGGTGTCATCTCGGACTTCTGCATGTCCTGCGGCAAGCCGTTCGGGAAGTTTACCTTCGGAACCCCCCACACCTCCTCCTTCACACGACCACCGTGCTCGAAATGAGTCTCCTTCCTTTTCATGTAGTTCACAAAGGTGTCCGGTTTCACGCGCCTGTGTGTCTGCCGCAAGATGAGGTACGCCTGGATGTGCTCGGGGTTGGTGGAGTCCGCATCGAAGCCTGCGAAAAAAAAAAGAGAAGGAGAGAGGAGGGGGAGGGGGAGGCAGGAGGGAGGAGGGAGAGGAGAGTCAGGAGGGAAAGGAAGGGGAAGGAGGATGGAGAGGAGGGGGAGGAGGGAAAGGAGGGAGAGGGAGGCAGGAGGGATGAAGGAGGGAGGAGGTAAGGAGGGAGGAGGGAGGACGGAGAGGACGGGGAGGGAGGGAGGAGGGAGGAGGGAGAGGAGAGTCAGGAGGGAGAAAGAGGGGGAAGGAGGAGGGAGAGGAGGGGGAGGAGGGAGAGGAGGGAGAGGGAGGAAGGAGGGATGAGGGAGGAGGGGGGAAGGAGGGAGGGAGAGGAGGGAGGAGGGAGAGGACGGGGAGGGAGGGAGGAGGGAGGAGGGAGAGGAGGGGGAGGGAGGTAGCCTTGTTTAGCGTAGCCCCGCAGGGCAACCTCGGCGCCAGCCTTCGACGCTGTGGATACGAGTGCCATCCCCTGCTCCGCCTAGTGGGACAGGCGGACCGCGCTCTCGAGCCCACGAATCTGCATGTGAGCCCCGGCTGCTCGCAGCCATTCGCAACAGCAAACAGCAGCTAACAGCAGCTAACAACAGCTAACAGCAGCTAACAGCAGCTAACAGCAGCTAACAGCGGCTAGGAGCGCGAATTCGCGCTGTTAGCTGCTGTTAGCTGCTGTTAGCTGCTGCTTGCTGCTGCTAGCCGCTGCTATACCAAGCTGCTCTTGCTAGCTGATAGCTGCTCGTAAAGCCCTTGGGCCACTCTTGGGCAGGCCGAGCGCCCGCGCGATTTTCCTGGCCCGAAGGCCCCAGAGGGGCCCCGGAAGGCCCCAGAAGGGGCCCAAGGCCCCAGAGCCCCGGAAGGCCCCAGAAAGGGGGCCAAAAGAGCCCCCAGGACAGGCCCAGGACCGCCCCCAGAAGGCCCCAGAAGCGGCCCCAAAAAAAACCCAAAAACCGTCCAGAGGGGGGTCAAAACAGCCCCCGGGAAAGCCCCAGGACCGCCCCCAGAAGGCCCGGGCGCAACAAGAAGAAAAATTATTTGTTTTCTTGTTCTCCCCGGGCCCTTTTGGCGCCCCCGGGGGTGCCCCCGAGCGGCCTTCGGGCGCCTGCCGGCTACTTCGGGGGCGGCCCGTCTCTCCTCCTCCTCCGCCTCCGCCTCCTCCGCCTCCTTCCCTCTCACACCAGCACCGCTGGCCGCTGGCGAGTCTCCAGGGGTTAGAGTGCACACCAAAAAAAGGCTGGAGAGCGAACGCCACCTGGGCTTCCAGGAGTTGGGCACGCCTTGCCCGTGGGTGCAGATGTGTCCAGGAGCGTGCACTGGTGCAGACCAGGTGCTGGAAGCGAAGAGCAAGAACAACGCTGGTGGCCCTCACTCAGGAAGGTTGGCCGATGCAACACATGCCACTCACTCCTGAGTCAGCGCCGACAACTGGCTATATCAGACACATGACTTCGCTGTGTGCGTGCGCGCGCGTGTGTGTGTGTGTGTGTGTGTGTGTGTGTGTGTGTGTGTGTGTGTGTGTGTGTGTGTGTGTGTGTGTGTGTGTGTGTGTGTGTGTGTGTGTGCATGTGTGCGTACGTGTGTGCGTGTGTGCCGTTGCAGTGCAGTGCGTGGCGGTGCGTGCGCTTCCTTTTTTTTCCCTTTTTTTTTTCTTTTTTTTTATCTGTGTGTAGTGATTTGTGTGTGTGTGTGTGTAGTGTGTGTTGGGTGTGTGTGTGGGTGTGCGTGCGTGAGTGCGTGCGTGCGTGCGTGCGTGAGTGCGTGCGTGTGTGTGTGTGTGCGTGTGCGTTGCGTGCGTGCGTGCGTGCGTGCGTGCGTGCGTGCGTGCGTGCGTGCGTGCGTGCGTGCGTGCGTGCGTGCGTGCGTGCGTGCGCGCGTGTGTGCGCGCGCGTGTGCGCGTGTGTGAGGGCGGCGCCGAGGAGCAGGGGAGGCGGGAAGCGACAGCAAAATAAAGACATCGGCGAAAAAAAAAAAAGTGACCGACGAGTGGCGCTGTTTTGGCACTCAGGCCGAACGACTCCCCTGAGGTCAGAGTTGGGCCACTATGTCGGGGACCCACTCGCGGAGCCGCGCGTCCGCTCTGGGATGGCCCAGCAAGCCGCCGGCCAGCGGCTGCAGGTCCTGAATCTCCCGCTGCAGGCGCCCAGCCTCCTCCGCGAAGTCGCGGGCCCTCCCCGGGTGCGCGGCCGACCATCCGTTAGAGCCAGCGCGCCACAACATCCAACACCGGAGCACGATGACCGACCGCACAGGGTCGTCGCGGCTCTCCCCGTAGTGCGCTGGGGTTAAAGTCTTACTTCTGTTTTTGTCCCCCATTCCCCCGGGTGGGGGATGGGACCAACCCTCATGCATGACGATTTTCACATCTGGGTTGCCCGTGTTGTCCGGGATGTAGAAGAAGCCGTTGTCCCAGAGCGGCGGCCTCCGGCCCCCTCTCGGCCCAGCGCCCCCGCCCCTCCCAGGGGGGCCAGCGACCTCCTCTGAGCCCAGGCCTGGCAAGTCTTCGAGGTCGACCGCCAGGGGGGCGTCGCTGCCGGCGGGCTCGCCGCCAGATTCTGACGCCGAGTCCGAGCCCACGCTGCTCCCTTCGGGCGTGGAATCTGCGTCCGTGTCGACGACCCTAGATGAATCGGACAGGCCTGGGAGGTCGTCCTCGGAAGAACCGCCGTCGCCGTCCAACCCTAGATCCTTCGGACAGGTCTCCAAGCCCGCGCCGTCGCCCGCCTCCTCGTCGCCCTCGGGCGCCTCAGCGCGCCGCGGGCGGGGCAGCGGCTCAATGAGGCGGCAGCCCGCCTCGGCGGCAAGGAGGAAGCCCCCGCCGGGCGCGGGGCCCCCTCGCACGCGGAATCGAAAAACACCGAGCACGTCAGCGTCGGTGTAAGCATCCTCGAGGACAGCCAGCGGGAGGATAGCTGCTGCCACATCAAAATCCTCCAGGATATTGTACGTCAACACGGCCCCAGTCAAAAATGGTTCCATGTCGATGGCGTAGGTTCTCCCAGCCAGAGTGTACAAAAAGAACATGTGCTTCCTGTTCGGGCGGACGTGGATGCCGTGCCACCCCGAACGGCGCTCCAGGATGACCCCCCACTGCGTCTCGCAAGGCTTCCACTGGTCGACCTCTGGCCCCACGCGGGCGGCAGGCAGCGGCAAGCCGGGCCGGGCGCGCAGGCGGTGGTTCCGGGCGCGGCGGCGACCTGGGGCGGACTGCATCTTCTCCGCGAACTGCTCCATGTTCTCGTCCAGCCACTGGGCCCACTGCGCCCTCGTCAAGGGCACGCGGCACGCAAGTAACAACGACTCGTACTCCCGCTCAGCAGCGGCCACCAAGGCGGCCCGCTGGGATTCGAGCTCGTCGGCATGCTCCTCGATGTACGCGAGCCGCCGCGCGGCCGTGTCGTCTTCGTCGGGGTCGGAGTCACCGACGCGCCCAAACTGCTGGCCGCGCGGGCGGAGCGCACCCACCTTCCATGCCAAGCTTTCCTTTCGTATCTTCCGACAGCGCCGCACCTCCCTGGCCGCCGCCTCCAATTTAAAAGCTCCGGCCTCCCTATGTTTGGCATGTCGAACGCACGTCATGTCGCGAGAGGCCGTGGCAATGTTGGTCACCTTGGAGGTCTCCCAACGTTTCGCCTCGGCGTGCCTTCGCTCCGCTGGCAGGGAAGTGGCCAGCGCCTCCTGACAGGTTCGCTGCAAAAAATCCTGCACGGGCTCGGATGCGAACCAACGAATTGCGCTCATCTCGTCCCCCGTCGCCCAGGCGAGGGAGTACAACTGAAACGTGACGCCGACATCCAATTTCCCAGCAGGCCCGTGCAGCAATCGCAAGATATGGGTCGTGTACGTCTGCGGGAACCACGCACGGCACAAGTAGCAGAGCTGGAACGGGTACGCTTTGAAAACGTCGAAACGCACAATGAGGTCCACTGCCGTTCCAAAAAGCACCCCCGCGGCCGCCCCCGCGTCTAATTCCTGGTCTTTGCACATCGTGGACAAAAGCCGCTGCAATCTCTCGTTGACAACCTCGTGGGCGGCACCTTTTGCTAGAACGACCACTGTCGGGAGGGCGCCCGGCTTTGGCTCGGCGCAGGTGAGGGCCTCCACGCCGCCAGTCAACTGCAGTACCATGGACGCCCTGCGCAGCTCTTGGGCTGCCAGCGGACTTCCGAAAAACCTTTGGATGGCTGTCAATCGCTTGCGGTTTTGTTCCCTGGGTTTCGTCCTCGCTAGCACGAAAGCGTTCTTCGGCATGTCCACGAAGTGCATCGTAAGCATCTGGTCGACCACGCCGCGGAACGTGAAGAAACGCGTGAGGGTCGGGTGCGACTCGGGCCGCAACAATGTCCGAACCAGAAAATCAACAAAACGCCGAAGAAGCCCTGGCCGCGCCGCCACGTCGTCCACGCCAGGGGCAACGGCGTGGACCAGCCGCCAGGTGCCGCAGTTCCAGAGGGCGAGCATCTCGTCTGGGATGACGTGGCTGGTGTACACTTCCCGCAACACCTGAACCTGGAGCCGGCCCCCCTCGTCCTGGTCGGCATGGGGTACCACCCGCAGCTTGGCGGAGACCCAATCGTGAACCTGGGTGCAGAACTCCTCGTAGTAATCGTTCAAAACGTATTTGAACAGGCGGACGGCGACGCCAGCGATAGCCTCGCGCAGCGCCCCACCAGCGATCTCGGCGGCGACCCCGATCACGCCGCTCTTCGCGGACAGAGCTGCTTGGTGAGTGGCGCAACGGACGACCGCCAAGAAGTACCGCACACGGCGGCCCAGGGGGTCCGCTTGCACGCAGGAAAACAACAACCTCGCTGCCGCACCATTTGTCGCGATGCCATCACCAATCAACAAATGCATCACCCAGAGTTCTTCGTCCCCAAGGGGCTGGCTCCAGTTGGCGGTGACCTGCCGTAGTATGCCCTCTAACGACGTGCACAAGGTTCCGGCCGTTTTGTCCCCCAGCGCCTCCATCTCGGTAGGGACTTCCTGCCGCAGGGAACCGGCGACGAGCGTAACCACGTGTTGCTGCACCTTGGACGTCCTTGCTCTGCGCGGGACGGCAGGCCCGTCGCGGGCGTCACCGCTGCGCAAACGAATATCCGCCTCATCTTGCACGTGCACTATGTGGACAGCCGCAAACGTTCGGCCGACACAATGGGCTTCCAACATATGTGATGACACATGCCGTGCGACGACATTGGAAACCATGGCAGTGTACATCTCCACCCAGGCGTCTTTCACTTTGCCAATCGACGGCCTGCTAACAGTGGTCTTATCAGAGCCAGCACAAACAGCGAATGCCTTAGCCAATGCCCGCCTGGACACATGAGGCGCCGCTAAAAAAACCCGCACGATCCATTCCTGGGACAGGCGGCCCCCAATAGTCTTGGATTGCGACAAGGTAGTTACCCGCTTCTCTAACTGTTGCACCTTTTTGCTCAACCGATGCGCCCTCTGACGATGCCGCTCCGCTCTGCGCAAAGAATCCCCACCCCGTTTCTTCTTATTCTTTATGGCCCGTGGGAACTCTTGAGCTAATACTTTCCCCAAGTTGTCAAGAGCAGCTTCGGTCAACGGATACGCCCCGCGAGAATTCGCTACCTGGGCGCGTAAGTTCGCCAAAAGGACCCGCAGGCGTGTCGGCAGGCCCAACATTGTAATATCGCTTGGGCCAACATGGCTACGGAGAAGAGCGCCCCCGATGGCTACGGAGATGAGAGGAGCGCCCCCGATGGCGCCAAAATCTCAGCCTCGAAATAAATCCGCCACCGTGCCCTCGGCGCGAAGTAGAGTGCCCCAAAGCACACGCAGCCTCGAGACGTTGAAGATAATAGTCTCTTCAGAACCCCGACCCAGAAGTTCCTGGGCGCTCTTGGGCGTTCCTGGGGGCTCTTGGGCGCTCTTGGGGTTAGTCGCGTGGGCCTCAGGGGGGCAATTTTCTGACACCCCTCACGAGGATCGTGGCCTTCGACCCGCCCCTAGAGGCCCCCAGGAAGCCGCGAGAGACCCCAGGGGCCCTCAAGAGGAACCCAAAGAGCCCCAACAGGCCCCAAAGAGGCCCCAAAGAGGCCCAAAGAGGCCCCAGGACTGCCCCCAAGAGGCCTCAAGAGGCCTCGAAACTGCCTCCCTGGGGCCCCAAATAAGCCAACCACGAGATCCCAACCAACATCCATGAGGCCTCTGACCCACCAACCAGGCACGGTGGCGGGATAGGCCGAAGGCCACTGGATAGCACTCGAACGCTTTGCCTTCTGCTCGGCCCGACTGAGGAGTTTCGGCGTCCTGCGAACCGCAATCCGATCCAGGTGTTCTTGCCGATTCTGATTGATATTGGCCTAACACAGTTTCTGATCGAGACGATTTTTTCTCAGCAGCGCCCCCGCATTTGGCGCAGAACCACGTGGGCGAAGACAGGAGGAGGAGGAGGAGGAGGAGGACGACGACGAGGAGGAGGACGAGGAGGGGGACGAGGGGGAGGACGAGGGGGAGGAAGAGAGGGGGGTACCCCCGAAGCCGCTAGACGGCGCCCGAAGGCCGCCCAGGGAGACCCCAGGGTACACAGCGGGGCCCGGGCCGAACAAGCCTTCTTGGAGCTGTCCTGAAGCTTTTCTGGGGGCTCTTTTGGGTTCCTTTGGTCCCTTGCGCGCCCTTTTTTTGAGCCCTCGGATGCCCTCCTGGGAGCAATCGCGGGCCCCCCCAATCCGGACCAGGTGCCTCTTGGGTCTGCTCGGGCACTTTGTGGGTTTTTCTGGGGGGGGCATTTGGGGTCCCCTCAGGCCCTCCCAGGGGCAATCGCGGGACGCTCGAATCCCAGCCGGGAAAATCGCACGGGCACGTCCTCCTCCTGCCTCCTGCCCTCGCCCCTTCCGCTCATGTGCGTGGGGAGGCTGGTCTGCCCTCAAGACTTCCCCGAGCGAGTGGGGGTGCTGACATCACCAACTTGCTTTGCGCAACGGGCTCCGCTCCACTGCACTCCTCCTCCCCCTCCTCCTCCTCTTCCTGCTCGTGCTCTCCCTCCTCCTCCTCCTCCACCTCCTCATCGTCCTCGTCCTCCTCCTCCTCCTCCTCCTCCTCCTCCTCCTCCCCCTCCTCATCCTTTTCCTGGTGCCAACTGCGACCGCTGTGCCGAGTGAGCGCGCGCGCGTGCAGCCAACGACCGCAACGCGCTCACTTGAGCAAGCATTCCACAAATCCGCCGCCGCGCCTGCGAGGCAATGGCGTGTTGGAGTGCCTGTGGGCTGTCTGGTGCGGTTTCTGTATGCCTCTACTTGTTTTTTCCGCAACTTCTACTGGTGACCGTTCAAGTGTTTCTGTAAGCCCACACTTCTACCGGCGGAACGCTGTGTGCACCTCACCTTCTCCCGCAGGATGTGTCCCTTGTAGAAACGGTGCGCGCTCCCGAGGCAACGACTCCTCGCTAAAATACGCAGGCCTATAGTTTTGAGGCCGAATTCATCCAAGGAGCCCCCAACGAGGCCCTGATGGCCTGTACAACGGCCCGCGGCGACCTTTGGGCGGCGCCAACCAAACAAGCGCGGGCAGCAGCAGCTAGCAGCAGCTAGCAGCAACTAACAGCAGCGAAACGCACAGAAAAGCAGCCATTAATCCTCTCAAAGTTGCGCCCGGCAATTGCCACATAACCACCCATCTTCTTTTCGAGTGGATTGCAACATTTCTCCGCACGTTTAGACCGGCATACACGCTAGCGGACGAAGACTTGTTGTCAGCCGTACCGTATTTTTTGAAAAATTATTCTCTGAAGATCGACTATGGAAGCTGATCTTTTTCGTTCGGTTATGATACGGGGAACAGTTTTTCTTCCAAAAGCGTGTGGATTCATGGCACAATATACGTCGTGACGGCGGTGAGCAAAGGGATGTTTTGATGCCAGCATTGGTCTGTCTTGCCTTACACGATGCTTCGGAAGAAGCGCGCAGCATGCTACCGCCTAGGGCTGAAACTATAGCGTACTCGGATCTACCGACCCGGGCGAAGTAAATACTGCATTGGAACTAGTTACACACATTCTGTGGAATAGATGTCATATAGATATCAATATTGGGAAATTGGTCGTCTGGGGTCCTGCGCCAGACCCTTGCCTGCAGATCAAGACCCTACAGTGGCAGCAGCGTGGAAATCTGATAAACCACCGGATGAACGGGGTATCGTTATACTTGATGCGCCTTTTGGTACTACTGAATTCATCAATGCGTAAGGGGCCAAAATTGCCGAAGGGAAGGGGAAGCTGCTCGACATGCTCCTTAAGCTCCCTTCTTTGCAGGTGGGTTGGCTCCTTTTGTATTTTTGCGCAGCACCACGACTCAATCACTTACTGCGTACAATATCACAACGCCACGTTGGAGACATTACACGACAACGCGATGACGGCATTTTGACAACATTCTGGTTACTATTCAATGTGCCGACACGGGACAGATGGGATAGGCGATTACACGGTATCGACTTTGATACATGGGTACTCCAAGCTGAATTACCTCTTCGTTTCGGTGAGATGGGTCTCCGACACTCAATCCGGACGGCACCGGCAGCATATTGGGCTAGTTGGGCTGATTCTCTACCTGTGATTTTGGATAGATTCCCGAACGTCGGCCGGGCAATCTGATTTTAACACGTTGTATGCACGGGGACACATCCAAATGAATGACGGTCCACAAATGTTTGGTCGATGCCGAAATGGCAGGCCGGATGTGTGCTTCAAGTGGTTGGCGGGAACGCCCAAATTGGGCAGTGTTGGCACTCGGCGAGCGTCCACCAAAAGTGCCACCAACAAACGTATCCCTGGGAGGGTGGAGCCACGGTTGGCAATACCATGCCTCGAATGCCCGGGAGCCCCACACTTGGAAGAATTTGCGCCGAATACTGGGGGGAGAGGGTGCTCGGGTCAACGCAGCTGCCCCAAGAAAGGCCAGATTGTTTTCATGTGGGGTCCATATTCATCTGTGTGGTTGACAATATGTCCAACAACCCCGAATTTGCGATTCCAAAATGACAAATTATACTGCGCAATATTACGTCGGCTGGGAATCGCAGTGATATATGACAGTCCAGACCCACATACACATGGTCATGCCAGGCTTAATGACAACCGCGGGGGACGATGGCAATGCCAACATTCGGGTTTGCTCACTTCATGGCGCCAAATGTTTCAAGAAGCGGGTGGGTTGGTACCAGATCGCAATATCGAGCGTATGTTGCGGGATACGCACATCCCCGTCACTACGACCGATAACCGACGGTTGGACATTATCGCAGTTGGACTCCAAGTGGCACGATGACGGCCGCTCTTTTGCGATGTGACGGTTGTGTCTCCTATCGCTACTACGGGCCAGGCTCGGCCCGGAACCAGCAACCAAAGAAGTCGTCTTCTACACGAAGCAGAACAACATAACAACAGAACATACGCAGAAGTGACCGATTCGGGGTTGGGCGCGTTGTATTACTTAGGGGCTGAGGTTTTCGGCCGATGGTGCCACCAAGCTGTGCAACTAGTTCCGGCATTAGCACTTGAGCGGACACGCCATTTGCATCCTAGAGTGCGCCGCGGGGTCGCATTGAACTTGTGGGGATTATTGGGCGTAGCTCTGCAAAATGCAGTAGCTTTCGCTGTACTCCACGAGCACAGCGACCTGCCCGATCTCCCTTTGGAAGCCCCGCCACCGTTGGCCGAACTCGAGGTCGTCTGATCTTCCTCCTCCTCCTTCCCCTCTGCCTGAACTTTTTACTGCTGTTCTTTCGGCCTCCGCCTCAGAACCCCATTTTTCCGCGCTCACGCTCAGCAGCTACTCCCGAGGAGGCTTATGTGCGTTGAGGCTGCGTCGGGGGGGGGGGGGGGAAAACAAAAAAAAAATTGTGTGTCCATGTCGTGTGAGTTCATAGGCTCATTTCAGAACAGAAATTGCTCATCTCGACGTTCCACATCGGACCAAGCACTTTGTTTACACGGGCACATGCAGACACCCGACAAGATTGCGGTAGCAATTCATTCCACTGCGAATCTCTCGATTTTGCTGGGCTTCCGTGCTTTGGGACTTCTAACGCGGCCTGGAAATTCTCTGGGAAACCCCGCAACCATCATTGAAAGCAGATTGGGTTGCTGTACTGACCCAAGCACCATTTGCAATAATATTACCGTTTATTTCCCGTTCATCCAATGATTATGTTGATTGTGACCGCAACGTCTTTCAATTCAAATGAATCCGACCTCATATAACATGATATGCGACAACGCACCGGTGATAAAATCGGTGTTTTGGTTATGCTCGGATCGAATACTCAAGCATAATGGAAATGCTCAAATCAAAACCGCAAGTCGAACTCGGCAGAGCAGAGAAAGAAATGATAACGCATCCAACAATGCAGATGACATTGGCATTGCCACAATGCACGCGCGCATGGCACAGGGCTACAACGTGAAAGTAGTCCTGTTTCAAATATGACATTCAAAACAGCGTGTGCGAGAAGACAGGAACACTACGCAAACAACGATAAAAAATGCAATTCACGCGGGAAAGTACCTTACGCATCGGAGCGGCATGTCCGAGGTCATCTTTAAGGAGATTGAAGTGGATAACTGAAAAGAGAGAATGGGCAAACGCATCCGCGGCATTGTGTGATCCAGCTACTACCCGTATCGGTGTATCCACGGTGCGTTCCCCCACCTGATAGCCCAATGGGCTGCACGGCACAGGCAATCAACCTGGCGCATGAATATTACACAGAAAGGGTCTATACCCAACAAAGCGTCAAATAAGACTGTTACCATTGTTTCTGCTTCGAAATTATATATGTATAACAGACGCACATGTATATATAATGTATTGCGTAGAGAGATACCTTTCATGACATACGTCTAATACGGAAAACGGTCGGTCACCTTACAAACAAATTTGTCAAGTTGAGCCTGCAAAACATCTTGAATCGGGCACCCGACTCATCGATTTGTGCGTGCCCACCGGAATACATCGATAGCAGTATTTTGGTTGGAGATGGCCAAGCTCGATGCACAATCAATCTCTTACTCCCGTACCCTGGCCGCTCTACTGTCTTCAGCGGTGCAGATAGGGGCTGGTACGACTTTCACCGATATTGCGGCGACGGGAGAATCAAAAACACCGAATTAAACAATATTTCTGCCCCTCTTCCAACCCCTTCTCCCCCTTCGGGGAGAGGTTTTTACCCCTCCCCTTACCCCCTCCCTCCCCTGGAACGAGGGTTCCACGGGTCGTTGAAGCGTCCAAGGTGGCCCAAGACGGCTCCAAGAGGGCCTCAGGGAACCCAAGATGGCTCAAGATAGCGCAAGATGCCTCAAGATGGATCCCAAAATGCTCCAAAAGACTTGAAAACCGCACCAACACGGCCCCAACGGGCCAAAAAACTCCCCACGGAGCTCCCCGAGAGGCCAAGATCATGCCAAAACCTAGAAAAGGAAATCCATGTTTTTGGCTTCCTCGTTTTTTCGCTTCCGATGGCCTTCACAGGCCTCAGGATGGCTCCGAGATTGCCCAAGAGGGCCCCTGAGAGAGGCCCAGTAGAGCCCCAAGGCGGCCGCAAGAGCGCCCACGGGCGCTCCAAAATCGCCTCACGAGGGGCCCAAGAAGCGATTCGAGGCACTCTAGAAGGGCAAGGCTAATATAATTACCCCCCTTCTTTCATAGATCTCCTCCAACATGGCCACACGAGCGCCCCAAAGGCTCCCAAGAGCGCCCCAAGGGCGCCCTTAGACGGCCCCAAGAGGCCCCAAGAGGCGCCCAAGAGGCCTCGAAGAGACTCCCAAAAGACCCCTGAGAACCCCCAAGCGGCTCCCCCAGACACGCAAGAGGCTCCCGGGACAGCCAAGAGTCCCCAAAGACGGCCCAAGAGGCACCCAAACTCGCCATTGTCCTCCTCCTCCTCCTCCTCCTCCTCCTCCTCCTCCTCCCTCCTCCCCCTTTTTCTCCTCCTCCTCCTCCTCCTCCTCCTTCTCGTCCTCCACGTCCTCGCCCTCCTCCATCTCCTCCTCCTCCTCCTCCTCCTCCTCCTCCTCCTCCCCCTCCTCCTCTTGCTCCTCCTCCTGCTCCTCCTATTCCTCGTCCTACTCCGACGACGACGACGACGACGACTACATCCTCCCCCTCTTGGGGCATATGGCGGCTTACCTCGCCCTTTGTTCTTCCGCATGCTCCCCCGCTTCCCTCATCACCTCCACTCCCCTGGGACTCATTTCTGGACGGCTTGGTGGGTATATTTTTTTTGGTCGCGGCCGCGAGACAAGGGTCAGGCGGCGAAGGCAACGTCCGGGCCACGGGCGAGGCTAATTGGCTAAAGCAGGAGCGTCGGCCGGCCCCCTCATGCAGCTGCAGGCTGGGTGACGCTGAACTGGCTGACGTACTGCATGCTCGGGCACGTGCACTGGACAAAATGATCAGAATTCAAGTGGCCAACGCAGGGCTCGCGCAGGACCCGAGGACCTCAGTGGGCGGGTCACTGTGCAAGGTGAAAATGGGATGGCCACAAGGGTGAATCGCCGATGTGGCGCCAGACTCCAAACGGACGACCTGCGTAAGCCAAGCCGGCTGAGCAGTCGTGGACCGTGGTGCAGCGCACTGGGGGGCTGAAGGTGGGCCTGAAGGGCTGTACCTGACGCTGAAGGCTGAACCACTCAGCACACTGGCCGGTCCCAGTTAGACCACATCACAGTGTCGGGGGGTACCGTGTGACTGTGACCCACCTGGCGTGCGCCGGCACGGTGCGGCCACTGGGAGTGGGGGAGCCCGCTGGCGTGGTGAGCATCGCCGGCGAAGAGGTAGAGATGGAGTGGAGGCGAGCCGGACCCGATCAGGGGGTCTCCAAGAGCACACGTTGAGCGATACCTCGCGGGGCACGCGGCGTTGGTACGGGCGATGTGGTGTAGTCGCAAAGCGGTGTGCCAGGGGGGGCTGTTGGCGGGGATACGCGAAGCGTCTAGAACTCACACCATAACATCTACGACCACTCAAGGCCCATATTGCCCAGCTAAGCCGCCCACGTGTCATTGGGTCATTCATCGCGCCTTTTTTTCAATGCTTTGCGGAGGAACAAGAAGGGTCGCGGTCGTCAAACCACCGGCCGGCAACGGGATAGTCCACGCGTTGTATTCGATTTCGTCGACCTTATCATGCGCGCGGGTCGTGAGATCTATCGGCCTACTTCGGTGGAAAAGTGGTCCTATCCGACGCATGCTGAACCGAAATGGGCAGCGGCATTCCCGCTTCCTTTTCTTTCCCCTTCGCCGCGCCGCGATATAAAATCCCACCCTTCCTATCCAAATGCCATATTGTGACATTCGATCGCAACAGAATTCGGAAACCCGCCCAGTGACCTCGGCATTGAGCAGGACAATGACGCGCCGGAAGATGATGGTCCTTGATGGAACGCGAAAGATTCGGCATCACTGTCGTCTCCAGCATTAACGACGCAGGCTGCGCAGGAGGACAGTCACCCCGCCATCTACGGCCAGCAGGGACGGGCGATAATTAATATTGAACAAAGATACTGCCAACTTGGGCAGGCGAGGTGGCAGTAGAGTCAGGACGAAACAACATCAGGAGGACAACGTGACCGTCGGTACGGGGCCAACAACTGGCTGACATGGCGGATCGCAGACGGCAGAGTCATCCGCCCATCTTTCTACAGAAGATGCCGCGCGGGACCAGTCGCGCTCGAGGGTATCGACACGGCGACGCGCAGAGGTTGTGACGCAGCCCAGCCCGTGGCCGAAGCAGGAAATGGACGGGCAAGTCCCACCCGCCCTCTGGGCGTCGGTGGTCTAGAGAGTTTCCTCTTCCAACCCCCTCCTTCCCCCTCGGGGAGGGGTTTACCCCTCCCCCTTCCCCCTCCCCTGGACCTGGACGGAGAGTTCCGCGGGTCGTTGGGGCGTCCAAGATGGCCCAAGACGGCTCCAAGAGCGAAAAAGCGAAAAAGCACAAAACATTGATTTTCCTTGGGTTTTGGAAGGATTTTGGCCTCTCTTGGGGCCCAAGAGGCGATTCGAGGCACTCTAGAGGGCAAGGCTAATTGACCCCCCCCCCTTCTTTGATAGATCTCCTCCAACATGGCCCCAAGAGCGCCCCGAAGGCTCCCAAGAGCGCTCCAAGAGCGCCCCAAGAGTGCCCCAAGAGTGCCCCAAGAGGCGCCCAAGAGGCCTCCAAGAGGCCCCAAGAGACCCCCAAGAGGCCACAAGAGGCCCCCCGAGATACGCAAGAGGCCCCCGGGACCACCAAGAGGCCCCAAAGACGGCCCAAGAGGCCCCCAAGCTCGCCATTGTCCTCCTCCTCCTCCTCCTCCTCCTCCTCCTCTTTTTCTTCCTCCTCCCTCCTCCCCCTCTCTCTCCTCCTCTTTCTTCTCTTTCTCCTCTTTTTTTCTCTTTTTTCTTGTCCTCCACGTCCTCGCCCTCCTCCATCTCCTCCTCCTCATCTTCCTCCTCCTCCTCCTCCTCCTCCTCCCCCTCCTCCTTCTGCTCCTCCTCCTGCTCCTCCTCTTCCTCGTCCTACTACGGCGACGACGACTCCATCCTCCCCCTCTTGGGGTATATGGCGGCTTACCCCGCCCTTTGTTCTTCTGCATGCTCCCCCGCTTCCCTCATCACCTCCACGCCCCTTGGGCTCATTTCTGGACGGGCTGGTGGGGATACTTGTTTTGGTCGGCGGCTCCGAGGCGGCGGACAGGGAGCGGTAAGGGCTGGTGGGGATACGCGAAGCGTCTAGAATTTCACCCGAACCTCAGGCTGAACGTCGTGCGAGACCGTTACGTCGCGCATTTCGCACGCCCGAGGACGCCGCAAAGAGCGTTGCGAATCGCGCCAGCAACGCGCGCGCGAGAGCGTTGAGTTCCCGCGGTGCGGGGTGGCCGGGTCTCATCCCGAAGCGAGCAGACGTATCCAGAGGACTTCTCTCTCATAAAATGACAGAACGCACACGAAATCATAAATTGTTGATGCTTCGCGAGTCCCCACCAGCCCATCCAGAAACGATGCCCAGAGGGATTGCCTTGATCAGGGAAATGGGCAGCACACAGAGGAAGCCATCATGAGACATCTTGGGATATCTTGAACCATCTTGGAGGTCATCTTGGGCTCTCCCAGGAGCTCTTGGAGTCATCTTAATCAGTGCCCCCCCCCTAAAAGGCCAACATGTGGCGAAAACCTTCGTCAAACCAATGATGTGGCATGGGAGCTTCTGGTGAGCGTCTCTTGAGGTTTCTTGGGGCCTCTTCGGGGTCTCTTGGGAGCTTCTTGGGGGCATCCTGGGTTTTTTTGGGGGCCTCGCGACATCCCCCCTCCAGATCCAGGGTCGGGGGTAGGGGGAGGGGTGAACCCCTCCCCGAAAGGGGAAGGAGGAGGGGTGGAAGAGGAAACTCCCTAAACCACCGACGCCCAGAAGGCTGGTGGGATTTCCTGAACGCACGCACAAAATCAGAAATCATGAACTCCCAAAACTGCATGTATAATAAGGGTTGGAAGATTTACATTCCCTTTCTCCTCGTTTAGTTCCCTTCGTCGTTTCTGTTAGTTGCCGTCGCCGCCTTCAGCACCTTCGCGCATCGCCACCGTCGTTTGCCGCCGTTGTCGCCGCAGCTGCTGGCGCCACTGCCGTTGCTGTCGGCGGTCAGCGGTCATCGGCGGGCGGTCGACGGCGAGCGGCGGTCATCCGCGGGCCGCTGTGATCGGCGGGCCGCGGCACCGTCGGCCGTCGTCGTCGCAGCCGCCGTCGCCGTCGCGCGAGCCGTGCTTCGGACCGCTGCTGCGCGATCCGGCAGGGGCGGGTCGCGCGGCCAAAATTCACGAACACTTTGCACCAGCCATGCGAGTGGTTCGAGAATACGACTTCTCGAAGAGAATGAGAAGAACGCTGTCCGCGTGGCAAAAATTGAGAATCACAACGGAAACCGGCATATTTCGACAAACGCATGGAGGAGATTGGGAATGGAATGGAATCGCTCATCAAAAGTACACGCGCGCACAATCCGCACACGATCTTCTGGAATTTAGCAATTGTCAACATTGCTTTTTGGTGGATTGCATCAATAACCGCAGCCGTTGCGTCACTTCCACGTCAACGGAAGCTCAATGCGATCTGCGATTGAAGAGTTGCAAAGAAAGCCCACCTAAAAACCTTTACAAATATGTTGTTCACGATTTTGTCTCCGAGTATGAATGTATATATATATGTATATATATATATATATATGTGTATGTATGTATGTGTGTGCGTGTTGAACAAAACTTTACCTATTTTTCAAAATACGTGCAACTAACATAATCCTAAAGACGGGGCCCGCCGGGTGTGGTGCATAAAGACGCGATCGCCAGACCAATGGCCACAACACCAAGTCACTGGATCGCGGGATCAGCTGGCCCGATCAGCAGGATCAGCGGATTTGCTGGATCAGCCAAATCACCGGATCAGAGAGCATGCCCGCCGAATCAGAGAGTCCGCCCACCGAGCCCACGCCCTTGTGGACTGGCGCCTGAAGCCAGCGCCGTAGACCACTCGGCCACATCAGTGACTGCCACTCTATGTCAGCGCTGTTCCGCGGTAAATTGGCCAACGCCAGCGCAGGCGGCCGCTGCTTCTTGGGCGAGGAGAGGCGACCAGCGCGCGGGGGCACTGCTTTACTTGGGCGCGGGGCCGCACGTGGGCCGACATCATTCCCGGCACTTGCCATATGCCCGCCTAGCTCAGCTGGTAGAGCGCAAGGCTCTTAACCAGTGGTCGTGGGTTCAGGCCCCGCGGTGGGTGTTTCTTGCTTGCGGCGGCGACGGCGGCGCGCGCTGCTGGGCCATGGGCGCGGCTTGGCGCGCAGACGTGCGTCGGCCCGTGCGAGCGGCCAGTCCACGTGATGAACGCGCGCGGCCCACGCAGGGGCAGAGACCACATCGTCTAGTGGTTAGGACGTCGACTCCTGGTGTGGTCATTGTTCATGAGCTGGCCATTGCCCGCGCTGCCCTGTTGGCGCCCAGCATCGCGCCAATGCGCCTGCGCCTTCCTCCCTGCCGCCCGCGCCCCCCCCCCTCCGCGCGCTGACCGCCCGCGGCGCCCGACACCTCCCCTACCACCACCACCCCTGGCACCGCGCCTGACACCGCCAGCCTTATGGACGCTCTGGCCATGGGTTTCTAGGGCCAAACACCATGCAAAATCGTTCTGGAGCCCTCCCGCCGCGCCTGGCAAAGACACAACTTTTTAAACCACCCACGCCCAGGGGGCTAATGGGATTTCCCCTGCACGTCCGTGTGCTCGGGACGTTCAGGAAGCGCCGGCCCGCGTCGGGATCGCCTCCTGCTCCTCCTGCTGCTCCTCCTCCTCCTCCTCCTCCTCCTCATCCTCCCGCGCCATGTACGATACAAACCGCCCCCTTGTGTAAATCCGCCATACACGTAATCTAAGTGTATCCCCCCATTCAAAAAAAACTTCCATTCCACTCGAATGAATCTTGTATTACCCCACCACAAACGGACTGCTCTTGAAATGCGCAAGCTCCTTTTGCGGCGCAAATATCCTTTGTGGCGGAAGAGGATCCCCTTGGTGGCCAGATGCAAAAGGTTTCCGTTTGTGGCAGGATACACAAGGATTCCTTCTGTGGCGCATTGAAAAAGTAATCCTTCTGAGGCGGAGCACGACAGGAGTTCTTATCAGGCGGAATGCAAAACGATTTCTTCTGTGAGCGGAGAGGGGGTTGGGAAACCATTGAAAACACCAAACAACAAAAAACATTCAAACCAACACAGAACATCACCAAAACATGTCGACTGCACCGAGGCGCACAACAACGCCATGTAAGCCTCGGGCCTCATCGGATCGCCAGGGAATCGATCCCGGACTGGATCGGACTGGCCGAACGCGACGTCGAATCGGATCGATCCGATCGAAATGGACCCTCGTCCGTCCTTAGGCTCAGGTCGGGCCTGTCCCCCTACAGGGGTGTTCTGGACGAAAAGTTAAACATACTCAGATTATTTACGATCTTTGGATCCTCCTGCAAAGGGGCAGGTCCGACTTGACCTTGGGGCCCTTCCTCGGGGCCTCATCTTTGAGCCGCTCAGCCCCGCCCGCAGCGCCCGGGCGGCTGCGCGCAAGAGCGACCCCGGGCAAAACGTGACCTCTGGTGCGCGGCCTCTGGGGGCTCTGCGGGGCTAGGCCCAAGCGAGCAGGCCAGAGCTGGGTGGTCCCCCGTGAGCCTACACCAGAAGGCACTCCAGCGGAAGGCCACTCTTCCCAGACATCTGGCGCCTCGATTCTCTCGAGACGCGGCCCCCCGACTTCTCGACCACTTCCTCTGGCACCGGTTTTTCATCCCGAGCCGTTTTGAACGGCCCTGGGGCCCGGTGAGGCTCCGAGATGCTGAATATCTGGAGCAACCTTCATCCCGACTTCTTTCGAGAAGCCGTATGCCTGGGTTCTCGCCATCGCGCGGACGTCCATTCCCCGTGCACTTTTCGATTTTGCGCCTTTGTTTGGCTCGAGAACCCAGGATGCTCCTCGATGGTCCTGACCGAGGAAAACTGCACACGTCCGAGCGATGCCAGGGGGTACGAATAGCAAACACCATAAACATAAACTTTTGCTCCGCGCGGATTTCTTGGATCTGCGCTGGACCACCCTCCTTGGCGCGTGGAGCGCGCCAAGGGCGGCGCCGGAGGCGCTGCCGGGGGACCCCGTCGTGGATCCAAGAAATCCGCGCGGAGCGCCAAAAGTTTGTGTTTATGGTGTTTGTTGTTTCTTTCTTTTTCTGTGTTTTTTCTTCTTCTTCGAGGGAGAGCGATGCCAAAGGGTCACGCGAAGCCGAGCTCCCAGCTCTTCGCTCGATCTTGGAGCCCCTGGGGACTCGTGATGGGGTGCTTTGGAGGCCGTGGGGGTCTCCTTTGAAATTCTGGTGGACCCCCCCCGGGCCGGGCGAAAGGGGGGGATAGCAAAGGGGGGGCCCGAGAATCAGCCCACGCAGCTGACCTTCCCGGCACCCCCCAGCGCCGGAGGCGGCCATGTATCGAGGAATAGGCCTCTCGGTGGGGCCGAAACCAGCTGCATTGCATGCAGCAGATTTCGTACCCCCCCCTTGCCCAATCCTCCCCTTTCGTCCGGCCCGAACCTTGCGCCAGGGGCACGCGAAGCCGAGCTCCCGACTGCTTGCGGGCCCTCTTCCTCGCAGCGGCCGGCGCCTGGCGCGCGGCGCGGCGCCCGGCGCGCGGCGCGGCCCCCCCCTGCGCGGCCAGAGGGGCCTCTGGCGGGGCGCCTCCAGGGCCCCCTAGAACAGGGAATCTGGTGAGGCAAGCTTCATGGGCGTCTTTTCCACCACCACCACCAGAACTGTCACGGGGGAGGAGGGGAGGATGGGGAGGTCCTCCTTCCCCTCAGCTCCTTCTCCCGCTCCTCCTTCTCCTCCTCCCCCTCGTGCCTGTGGTAGTGGTGGTGGGATTTCGGCCCATCAAGGTCCGTGTCGTGATGGATTCGTCGTGGGCCTCGGGCACCGCGTGGATCCCTCCACTTTGGGACGATCGGCGGCCTCTCGAGCGCTGCATCGTCCCAGGCCAGCCGATTCCGGGCCACCGCCGGCGTTCGACCTTGAGCTTCCGCGGCGGGCTCGCAGCCGCGTCGGCACGACGCGAACCCACCGCAGGCCAGGACGCTTCGGCGTTCCGGCAGTGGGCGGAAGGGTGGCGGGGCGGAGGGGTCTGGCCCCGGACCTCTGCCTGGTGCGGAGGAGGAGGAGGAGGAGGAGGAGGAGGAGGAGGAGGAGGAGGAGGAGGTGGGGAAGGAGGAGGAGGAGGAGGAGGAGGAGGAGGAGGGGGAGGAGGAGGAGGAGGAGGAGCAGGAGGAGGAGGAGGAGGAGGAGGAGGAGGTGAGGAGGAGGAGGAGCAGGAGCGGGGGCCCGCGAAGACCGCCAGCACAGTGCAGAAGAGACCGATCGTGCATGGCACAGGCACGAAACGACGGCGGTCCGCGCGGATGCCTCGGAGCGGCGCTGGAGCCCGCTGGCGGCACGCCCGCCGCCGACCCCGCTCCGCGCGCCAGGGAGGGGGGGGGGTCCAGCGACGATCCGAGAGATCCGCCGCGCGGACCGTCGAACCTCTATTTCACTGCAGTAGGGGCCCGACCACAGGAAGCCTTCCACGAGAAAGCCACAACCCTGAGACGCCAGGACGTCCGCTGACTTTTGGCGTGGGAGCGTCCCGCTCTCCATAACAAAACAGTCGAAACCCATGAAACCCAGGGTACCCTGGAGGCAAGCAGGGTGTTTCTTGGCATGGGTCTCCACTGTATGTTTGTCTTGCACGCCGTTTGGACGAAGTAGGTAACACATGAAGTAGAAGGCGGATCAAGTAGATGGGGTTCGGGCCCGTCCAGAGAAGAACAAAGCACTTCACAGGCATATTGGTTCTTGAGGTAGGATGGCGCTCGGAGTAGACTGGGATCTGGGAATGCAGAAATACCTACCCCCAGCGACCGACGGGTATTCTTGGCTGCTCCTCGAACCTTGGCGCGCGGGTCGAATCATTCTCCATTGCCCGTTCTTCTTCTGCAGGCGGGATCGTCACGGTACGGGTTTGAATCGTGTCCTGGTCTGGGGAGCCCTGACGTCGGGAGCGGCCAAGAGGGGGTTGTCCAAGAGGGGAGGGGGTGCAAATCATGACCGTCGGCAAGTGTGCGCGGCCCAGCGGGGGGGCCAGGGACGTAATAGAATGAGAAGAGGCGCCATGAAATCTGGGGAGATATCATGGCCCCCGCCATGATATCCACCCCCCCTAGTCATCACCCCCCTCTTGGCCGCCCCCGATGGGGAACCCTGACGCCTCAGAGGTGCTCCAGCGCCGGGAGGGGCTCGTCGTCCCAGTCGATCTCGTCCAGGATGCCCGCGGCGTGGCCCTCGAGGATGCGGCCGCGCACAAAGTCCCGGCAGTGCTGCAGCAGGGCCGCGTCCCCGCCTGGGCCGCGGGCGAGGGGTGCCCCCGCGGGCCCCAGGGGCTCGGGCGCTGCTGGGAGTGGCGCTGGCCTAGGTGGCCCCAGCTTTCCCAGGGAGGCGCAGGAGAGAGTGTTGTGTTTATGCCAAAGTACGTACATGTATACATGCATAAACAGATGCGCATACCCATAGCATAGTATACACATGCATGTTGGTAACTCAATCTATATATATAAATGTAGAACAAGTAGGTAAGTGTGTGCATACATATATATAAATATATATATATGTGTGTATATATATACATACTATATATGTACGTATGTGTGCATGCCTGGTTGCATGCACGTATGTATGCATGTCTGCATGTCTGTATATATGTATATATCTGTATATATGTAAACACGCATACAACTACGCATGCATGTACGTGTGCATGCATGCACGCATGCACGTATGTGTGTTTGTCTGTACATGTATGTATGTATGTATGTTTGTATGTATGCTTGCATGCGTGCACGTATGTATGTATGTATGCATGTATGTAAGTATGTATGTAGATATGTATGTGTGTATGAATAGACATGTGCTTTAACACATATCTATATATGTATATGTATATGTACGTATGCATGTATGTACACGTGTTTGTATGTACGTATCCATGTGTGCATGTGTGCATGTGTATGTGTGTGCGTGTGTGTGAATGTGCATGCATGCATGCATGCATGCATATATGTATGTATGTATGTATGTATGTATGTATGTATGTATGTATGTATGTATGTATGTATGTATGTATGTATGTATGTATGTATGTATGTATGTGTGTATGTATGTGTGTATATGTACGTATGTATGTGGGCATGCATATGTATGTATGTACGTACGTATGTATGTATGCATGCATGCATGTATGTATGTATGTATGTATGTATGTATTTACGCATGCATGTATGTACGTACGTCCGTATACACTTACGCATGCATGTATGCATCCATGCCTGCATTTATGTATGTATGCATGCATGCGTGCATGTACGTACTTTTCGCGATAGCGGCCGTTAGCGGCCCCGGCCGCCTCCCCCCCTCAGGTGACGTCACGATTGCGCTGACCTCCGAAATCTCTGTGGTTATTCCTAGACCTTCAAAGACAGCGCCGGCGCGAAACGTGACGTTGCCCGCCCCCTCCCCCCTCCACCCGCGATAACGTCCGTTATCGCACGCTCTCCAGAAGAGCGACGAAAAGAAAGAGGTCTTGCGCGAGTAGCGGCCTCACGCGGTGGTTTACGCGGTCCGTCGGCACGGCACGCTACACACTGGAGGCGAGGGTGCTTATGCGCGACCTTACGCGGGCAACTCGCGCGCAAATGTCGGCGCCATCGATAACAATTTCTTCCGTCGCTCAGATGGCTTCCAGAGCATCCCTCACGAAACCAAAAAGGGGCTCTGGAGGCATTCCGTGGGCCAAGACAATTTCCAGAAACACCTGAAGGATCGGCCTGTGGTGCGCCGGCTTGCCGATCGCCGCGTGCAATGCGGCGGCATTGGCGGTTTGCATGGGCGGAACGGACAAGAGGGCGTACAAAGTAAACTTTTCCGCCGTCCGTCTCAGGGCGGGCTGCTGGGAAGTTTGTGACGCTATGGTGGCACGTGGGGTGCGAACTTTCCAGCCGCCCTGAGGCAGGCGTTTACACCCTTCTTTCGGGGAGACGTGCGACTCGGGTTGGCCTGACGGGGCCGCCAGGCAAACGACGAGACCAAATCTGAAACCTGACGCGCTCCCGCTGCAAGCACACAGCCCGCGAAAATTCCACCGCCAAAAAAGAGCGTCTGCAAATCCGAGCTCTACCGAACTCGAGCCCTACTCCGCGTTTCTTAATACGCGTCGGGGGGGCGTCACCCCCGCCGCCAGCCCCACATCGACCCCCGTCGCGGGCCGCCATCGCGCGCCGAAGGCGCCCCTGAGCCCCCGTCGCGGCGCGACGACGAGGCGAGGTTGACCCCCGTCGGGGGGGGGGGTACCCCCCACGCTCACCGAGAAACCCAGAGAGCCCTTCCCCGATTCGCTCCCCCGCCAGTCTGCGTGCTTGGGCCCCGGGTTCCCCCCCTGGCACCCGCGAGTGCCTCGCAGCCGAGGCCCCTCCGATGAGGGGCCACTCGGCCATCGCGCCGCAGCTCTCGGGTCTCCGACAGCCGCTGGGACGACGCGGGCACCCCGGGGACGCTCTCGGCGAGGCACAGCTGCTGGAGTTAGGTCGGGCATGTCCCCCGACAGGCGGATTTTGGAAGATCAATGAAACATACTCAAGACAGTTGTCTACAAGCAATATGTGTGTACATACAATTATATAATTATAAGTGTGTGTATATATGTGTGTATATATATATATATATATATATATATATATATGTGTATCCTCGCCATCGCTCGGACGTCCATTTCCTATTTTGTTCGGTTTCGTGCGTGGTTTTTTCGCCAAATGATCAAGGATGCTCCTCGATGGTCCTCGCCGAAGGAAATGCACACGTCCGAGCGATGCCAAGCATCTGTTGAGTATTCCTCCTGTAGGGAGACATGCCCGACTTACTGCTGGAGCCCATCCCGAGGCAGGAGAGAACCTTCGGGGGCGGACGCGCACACGTCCGAACGCCTTCTGGCCGCTCGAGGCCGTGTCGGCCCTCCTGCGGCCAAGACGCCCTCAGAATCGGCCCCTAGACCTCTCTCCTCCTCCTCTCCCCTTCCCCCCTCCTCCTCCTCCTCCTCCTCCTCCTTGTCCTCCTCCTACTCCTTGTCCTCCTCCTCCTCCTTGTCCTCCTCCTCCTCCTCCTTGTCCTCCTCCTCCTCCTTGTCCTCCTCCTCCTCCTTGTCCTCCTCCTCCTCCTCCTCCTTGTCCTCCTCCTCCTCCTCCTTCTCCTCCTTGTCCTCCTCCCCCTGCTCCTCCTCCTCCTCCTCCTCCTGGATGCCGACTCGTCCCGTGCGGAGCGTGAAGAGACCGCGCCTCGGGTGTCCGCTGTCGGAGGCTGGCACTCGGACCACAAGGTGGTCCAGGACGGAGCGAAGTGGCGATGTGAAGTCTGCAGCCAACGTGTACATGCCTCTGACTTGCTGGATTTCTGTCGTACTCCGTGCACCCCACTGCTGGCCCCGCCAGCCCCAACCCCACCCGTCCTTAACTGTGCTCCCAAGGCTGCGGGAGGTGGTGGATGGAAGGGCTTGGGCGGGAGGGTGTCGCATCCCTCACATAAGCTTGGAGAGTGGCCGAAATATTGCATGTTATTCTGCCATGAATTTGGCACATATGCGACATAATATTTCCGTCACCTTGAGGTCCGCTGCTTTGGAAAGTCTCGCAAACAAGCGGAGAACTTAGCCAGGATCACTCAGAACTTATATCCGCGGCGTGAGGGCCCGCCGAAGACGTTCCTCTCCTCCTCCTCCTCCTCCTCCTCCTCCTCCTCCCTCCCTCCCGAAGTCCTCCTCCCTCCTCTCCTCCTCTCCTCCTCTCCTCCCTCCTCCTCCTCTCCTCCTCCTCCTCCCTCCTCTCCTCCTCCTCCTCTCCCCCTCTCCTTCCTCCTCCTCCTCCTCCTCCTCCTCCTCCTCCTCCTCCTCCTCCTCTCCTCTCCTCCTCCCCTCCTCCTCCTCCCCCTCCTCCTCCTCTCCTCCTCCTCCTCTCCTCCTCCCTTCCTTCCTCTTCCTCCTCCTCCTCTTCTCCTCTCGTCTCCTCCTCCTCCTCCTCCTCCCTCCTCCTCCTCCTCCTCCTCCTCCTCCTCCTCCTCTCCTCCTCCTCCTCTCCTCCTCCTCCCTCTCCTCCCCCTCCTCCTCCTCCTCCTCCTTCTCCTCCTCCTCCTCCTCCTCCTTCTCCTCCTCTTCTTCCTCCTCCTCCTCCTTCTCCAGCCGTGGCAACGAGAAATTCCTGGAGGCCCAAACAGGTGCGAGGGAGGGCCGCCGTTTTCTCGACTAGCCGAAACTGGTACCCCGAATGCTACGAGCACCAGAGGGCGCTCTGGCGAGGGACCACATGTGCGTGCATGGCACTGGGTAGTTATGTGAGTGGCTCGATGTATACTGCTGGGTGTACGGCGTACCCAAACCTGGCGTCTCGAACACACTCGAGGCGGAATTTTTTCATCGTTTTAGGTCTCTCGGGGCCCTCGCCGGGCCTCGGGGCCGTCAAAGCACGCCTCGGAATGACGAATTGGTCCCGGGGAAGTGGTCGAGAAGCCAGGGGGCCGTGCCTCGAACAACTCGAGCCGCCGGGTGGCTGGGCGGATAGACGCCCCAGCTGCCCCATCCTCTGTGGGACGCTGGAGCGTCTAGACGACAAATCCCTTCGCCGAACCACGCGAGGGGATCTGCCACGCGGCTTTGCTGGCCGAGGAGCCATGGGAGCTGCTCCTCGGCCAGCCAGGCCACGCGGTGTACACATCGAGCTCCTGCGAAGTCAGCGGCCGCTGGAGCACACAGCCGGCGTCTCGATTTTTTCGAGACACGCCCCCCCCCCCCCCGACTTCTCGACCACTTCCTCGGGATCGATCCTTCATCCCGGGACGTTTGTTGACGGTCCCGAGGTCTGGCGAGGGCCCCGAAAGAGGCCGAAGACGATGGACAACCCCCGCCTCGACTTTGTTCCAGGCGCCGGATGTCCGAATACACCCAGCTCCTTGGCCGACCACCAAACGACGCGCTGGCATCGGCGCGGGGGTTGCTAAGGGACAGGAGGATATCAATGGCTGCCAAGGTGGGTTATACCTGGCCTGACCTAGCATACGAGTGGGTTACAAATGCACCACACGGCTTCAAGGGGAAGACAGCTCCGCTAAATGGGCGGAGCCCACTAAGCCTGGATCGCTAACCCCGCTAATCCCACTGGGGCATTTGTATCTCACTTGCAAGCAAGGTTAGGACAGAGATAATTCACCTCGGCATTCACTGATCTCCCCTCCTCTTTCCTTCCCTGAGACCCGACGGCGCGAACAATGACATCGCGAAAACCACGACCGGAGCCCTGGACCCCATCATCTTGCATCACTTTCCGACCCCGATCGAGGTGTGAGGGTCCCTGGGCCCGAATATTGAGCATGAATCGCTGGGTGCGCAAACAAATGCGACGCCAGGCTCCCAAGGTTATGCAGCAACCTCCGCGCCGATCTTGGCGGAGTTCGCACACACCGAGCCCCTGTCGGTGGTTCAAAGATGGGGTCCTGAGGGGCCCTAAGGACGAGGTGCTCCAAACAGGGTAAATCCACCCTTGGCTCCCTTCCTGTCCACAGGACCCCATCCCTCAGGACCCCCTCTTTGAATCACCGACCACCGAGCTAAGACGACGCCAGGACGAGGATAAAACTGGGTGAGGACAGATCGAGAATCTCTGCGATCCCGCGGCTTGGGAAGATGTCCCGGGCGCCGCGGCCTTCTCAGAGCGTTCCGGGACGCTCTGACAGCGTTCCGGCACGCTCTGGAACGGATTTCTCCTCCCCCTCCTCCTCGTCCTCGTCCTCGTCGTCCTCGTCCTCGTCCTCGTCCTCGTCCTCATCCTCGTCGTCGTCGTCGTCGTCGTCGTCGTCGTCGTCGTCGTCGTCGTCGTGGTCGTCGTCGTCCTCGTCGCTGTCGTCGTCGTCGTCGTCGTCGTCGTCGTCGTCCTCGTCCTCGTCGTCGTCCTCGTCGTCGTCGTCGTCGTCGTCGTCGTCGTCGCCGTCGTCGTCGCCGTCTCGCGTGCCGCGGGCCGCCGGCGAGGGCGTGCACGCGCTCGGCCCAGCGCTGCAGGCCCTGGCGAGGCGCGGGGGGCGCGCCGCCCTCCGGCGGGGGCTGCGGGGGCGCGGGCGGCGGCCGCCGGGGCGCGGGCGGCTCCTCTGCCCGAGGGGCCACGGCAGGGCGACGACGACGACGACGACGACGACGACGAGGACGACGAGGACGACGAGGACGACGAGGACGACGAGGACGAGGACGACGAGGACGACGAGGACGACAGCGACGAGGACGAGGACGAGGACGACAGCGACGAGGACGAGGACGGCGACGAGGACGGCGACGACGACGAGGACGAGGACGAGCTGGAGCGTGCGATCTGGAACGACTCTATCCCTGTCCGGGCCCCGCCCAGCACAGTTGGGGGCGCTGCAAGATCCGCCAGCATCGAAACGGGAAGTCCGATCGAAGCTGAAAGCAGTACTCACACGGGCGACGAAACAAGCGGGTCTTGCGCGAGATGACGTATCGGCCTTACGCAGTGGCTTGCGTTGGCCGCCAGCGCGGCACGCTACACGCCTAAGAAAAATAGGACCCAAAGATGGCCCAACAGGAACCCCAAAGGGCCCCAAGTCGGCCCAAGAGGGCCCCAAGAGGATTCCCAGAGTGAGAACACGATCCGAAATTTCGAGCTCTCCACCTCAAAACGACCTCCGAGAGAGCCAGCAGTTCTCAAACAGCCCCCCAGAGGCTCCAGGAGGCTTTCACGAGACCCAAAGCAGGCCCCCCCAGAGGCCCCCGAGAGGCCCCAGAGCCACCCCCAGAAATGGCTCCAAGAGGTTTCCCAGAGGCCTCCCAGGAGACCCCCGCAGGCATCCAAGAGGCCTGTGACCAACACCCAAGTCACGATGGCGGAGTGGGCCATCGGTCTGAAGAAGTAGGTCGAAACAAGAAGCAGGAAGGCGTTGAAAGTAGATTGGGTGTCCGCCCGCCCCCCAAGGAGGACAGAACAGGTGACGCCACCCGACCATTGGCATCTGAAAGCCCCCCAAATGCCCGCTCTCAACGACCGAGGGGCGCCACCCCCTGGATAACAGAAGCCGTGATCGGGACGGTCCGAGGGGGCCGCGCCCCGGGCCCTCCCTTGTCGATGGGCCCTCAAGCGTCGACCGTCGACCGACCTCAAGGCGACTCCAAGACGGGACCGTATACTGGACGACGGATCGGCACCGCAAGGCGTGGAGCACAGCAGCGAAACGTTCTGCTTCGACGCGTGCGCGCCCCCAAGGGCATGGACTACCCTGACCGAGGCCAGAAGATGCGCCTTGACGAAATACCAACGACATCGCCACTCTCAGGCGGCATGAACATCGATCTGAAATTTTGTCCCGAAGGAATCCCAAGCAAAATCGCCGGCGTCAGACGGCATGGAACATTGTCAGATCGCCCTGAAGGTGATCTGACATTTTTTGACGAGGTGTGAGAGATTCTCAGATGCATCTGGAACTCCCAAATTGTCATGAAATCCAACATATCCAACATTGTCCTGGGGCCCCGACGCCTAACGAGTAACCACCCGCGTCTCTCCCGAACCCCGCCGTCTCCACTGTTTAAATCCACTGGGTTGTAGATGCACATCGACTGCTTGGGATTTGTTGGAAGAGGTTTCCAAATCCGCGACACAATGGATACGGATGACATCTGGCCTCTCGAGGGCAAATGTTCATTCATACTCGTTGCGTCTCGTTTTTCCAATGAAGGGGACCCAAAAACCCGAGATACACTGCATCTGGAAAACAATCTTGCCCGCGTTAGATCGAACCGCGTTGGCACGGAGCCGGCGTCGGGTCAGATCCGCCGCGCCAGGGTGCACAACGACGCAATGCGAAGATGGGGCGGCATCGGGATCGGGCCGTTGGCATATCGGGATCAAACAGGATCGAAAAAACGGTCAGAATCGAAATAGAATCGGACCGATCGTACCGAACTTGGCGCTGAGATGTGTCCTTCCATCGTATGTGCCCCCTGGCCGTTTTTTTCTCAGCGTGCTGACCTGGCCTCGGCAGCGGCAGGATCGGCGACCGCCTCCAGCAGAGGGCTTGCGTCGACGACTTCACTCTCTGGGCGCGCGGCACAGGGACAAAGCCGCCAGTTCGCGAACGGTGCCTGTCTCCGCCGCTGGCTCCGATCGCAAACCCCAAGTGTTGCTGCCAGCTGTGGCATCCGTGACCTTGGCGTCGTGTCCACTGCAGGGCGAGGCCGCCGCTGCGCGGTGACTGGCGCGCGGACTCGGGTGGCGGCGGGGCGGTTCTCCCGCATCGCCTGGCTGCTGGGTCGGCTTCCGGCAACGCTGTTTGCTCGGCGCGGCGGCTGGCACGGCCGCCGGCATATACGGCGCCTCGCGCGGCTGGCCTCCTAAGCGCGAGTCGGCCAGCCTGCGGTCGGCCGCGCGGCAGGTCGTCTGCCAAGGCGGGCTGCGGGCGGCGGCCGAGATCATTTTCGGCGTGCTCAGTCCGAGCTGGCGCCTCGACCCCGCCGTGCCCTTGCCCCGCTGTGGCAGGCGGCGAAGGCGCTGCGCTGCCAGCGCTTGCCGCTCGAGCTCTGGAGTGACCTTGCAGGCGCAGTGGATGCCGACCACGGTCGCCAGCAGGGGCCTTTCGCAGCTGTGCGGCGGAGCATGGTCGACCTCGGCCCCGGCGGCGACAGCGGCCGCTGGCAGGGCATGCCGTGGGCCCCCGACGGCTGGCGGCCGGGCGACCGCCCCCCGCAGGACACCCGCGCGGCCTTGCTGGACGCTTGGGCTCGGCGCGAAGCTCGCGCGGTGGCTTGGCGGCGCGCCGACTTCGGGCACGTCGCGGACGGGTTCAACTGCTAGGCCACCCGAGAACTGCTGGAAGGCGAGGAGCTCGCGCCGGACGCGGCCGGCGCCCTGCGCGCGGTCCTCACGGGCAACGTCGTCACCGAGACGGTGGCCGCGAAGTGGGGCCGCTCCTCGCGCTGCCCGCACTGCGGCGCCGCGGACGAGACGCGCGAGCTCTGCTTCTGGAGGTGGTGTCCCAAGTGGCACGAGGTCCGCCGCGCCGAGTTGCGGGCGGGCGGCTTAAGCGAGGCCGCCCTGCTGGCACGCCTGCCCCTCGGGGTCGAGCTCTCTGGAGTGCTAATTACCCACGGACGCTCGCCTGGCCGCGCTCGGAGCGCTGGCCCAGCAGCAACTGCCGCCGCTCTGGCTGCCATCCCCGGCCGTGGCCCCCGGGAAGGCCCGGGTGCGGGCATGGATCGCCAGCGCTTGCGAGCACCCCGCTGATCCGTTGCTGGCCCGGGCCGGCTGGGGAGTGCGCTTGCAGGGGCCCAGCGGCGTGTCGCGGCGCTGCAGCGGGCCTGTCGCCAGGGCCCAGACCGCGCAGAGCGGCCGTGCACGCCGTCAGCGAGGCTGGGGCCCCTTTGGGGCTGGTCTCCGACTCCAAGTACGTGTACCACGGGATCGCGGCGCTGCATGCCGGCGCGCGCCCCCGCGACTGGACCCACGCGGACATATGGGAGGTCCTGGCGCCGCACGCGATGGGTGAAGGGGCACCTCGACGAGGAGGCGGCGGCGGCGGCCCGGGGCGTCGCCCCGGAGGATCGCGCGGGCAACGCGGACGCCGACGAGCTGGCGGGGGCCGCGGCGCGCGCCTAGCTCCCCGCGTCGGGCCTTTGCACGCAGCGGCAAGTGCAGCTGCACGCGCCCTGGGTGCTCCAGCGCTTGCTGGCGGCCGTGGAGCGTGCCGCGCTGCGGGCGAACCACGACGCCACGGGGCCAAGGGCCCCCGGGTGCGCCGACGCTGGGCGGGCGGGCCGCCGCGGCGGGCATTCCCTGCCCACGCCGGCCAACAGCAGCGCGGGCCACCGGCGCAAGCGGCAGCGGCAGGCGCGCCCGCAGGACGGCCGCCCCCCCGCCCCCGGCGGCCGTGGGCTGCGGGGCCAGGACTGCCACAGCGAGGCGCCGCCGAGGCCGCCAGGGCCTTGTTCGAGAGCGGCGCTTGGGCGCCGCACGTGGTGCGATCGCAGGGCCCCAGCTGGGTCGCCTGCCTCCAATGCGGCGCGGCGGCCCCGCGCTGGCCGGTGCTGGCGGCCCGGCCATGCCCTGGCTGGGCCGTTTCGCTGCCGCCGCGCGCCGCCGCGCTGTTGCTGGTCCAAGCGGACCGGGCCGGGGGGCCCGTGGCGACCTGGCGCGCCGCGCTGCGACGGCGGCTCGGTTTCGCAGGCCGGGCCGCCAGATTGAGGCTGACACTGGCGGCTCCGGGTTGAGCTGCCTCGTCTTGTTTCACGCCCTCCTCCCTCCCTCCCTTCTCCCCGCGCCACAGGGCTTCTTCGCGCTTGTAAAACAAACATGTCCCTCCATCGTATGGGCGATCTCTCGGAAAGGGGCAAGGATCACTCAACATCGTCGGACCCATCACGGTCTCCACTGGGAAAGCTTTGGCCCAGACGTCCAGTCACCACTCTCAATTGATATATGGCAATCGATGTTGCCTCCGTTGCGTTTCGCGGAATCCACCGTCCCCACCTCAAGTGGGTACGCTGGCAAGATCAATCAACATCGAATCGGCCCTTCAAATCGAATCGACATGTGCATCGGAACGGGCTGCATCGGCACGGAACCGACATCGAATCGTCGTCGGAATACCTGAATATAATCGGATCGAGCCCGCGATAGTCGATCTGGAAGCGGATCGATCGGCTCGAAATGGGCCTTGCGACGGTGGAGCGAATGAACTCATGTCACACTGAGCACACTGGGAATGGGGATGAGACTCACGGATCCTGCTGACATCCGAGGATGTGTTTTTTTCAATCAGCGGCATTAGAAGTCTCGTTCCCTTTCTCAGCGGTAACTTTCGTCATTTCCGAAACTCCACACAAAAACGGCCCCCACGGGGTCGAACACGACGGAAAATGCTGGGATTCGAACAGCGAGTCCACGGGATGCCTGGGTCCAGGGCTCAAGGGTTAACCCCTGGGCCTGCCCGAGGGTGCGATCTGGCCAGAACTCCGAAGCGAGTCTGGCCGTGTGGCCCCCGGGAGGCCCGAGAAAGGCCAGAAACCTTGAACCGTAAAAGCGGCCGGGGAGCTTAGAATGGCGCCGCTAAAACTGAGACGGAGGGGGGTGGGGCAGCTCATTTCGCAATACAGCGATCTTGACTGGAGCACTGGCGCGTCAACAACACTCGCGCCGACGAAAAACGGGCACCGCAGTGGAGCTTCCGGGGTAAGAATACGATAATTCACGCTCAAACCGCCCAACCCAACTTATAACCGTAAGCGGTGATTATCGACCCCCCAACGAAACAAGTAACCAAATAATTCCGTGGGTTGGGGGTCCTCCAATTGAGAACTCCTGTGGCCAGTTCATGGTGGAGTCGTACTGGGATCTGATCGGGATTTTAATTACTGGGTTCATGTTTTAACCCTCTTGAGCTCTCATTGGAATCCGATGGAGGTCTAGTTGGAATCCTGTCAAAAGCGTGGCGGGATTCGGCCCTTGGTGATCCGGGGGTGGGATATCACTTCCAGGGGCGTGACGCGATATAGCTTCGCCGAAGAAGGGGGGTGGGCCGATAATTGCAACCCCAAAATTAGCGCTTCATCTCATGCCCCCAGTCGTCTCTAACTTGCAAGTGCTGGGATTGAAGGAGCCAATCCGCAGGATGTCTGTTATGTTATGTCCTCGTGAGAACGTTCCAGGGCTATCCAACCCGATCAAAAGCCATTCAACGAGATTAGGCCAGATCAGGCCTAGGATTAAACCCGATCATGCGGGATTGAGCGCCATCGGGAGGCACTGTGCCGGATTCGGCCGGTTTTCGACCACGCACATGCTGGCGCCCATGCTGAATCTGACCTCCCGAGAGCTGCATCCTGACGCCTGTAGGGCAAGGCCCAAACGTCGATCCCCCGGGACCTGCCCGGGCGTGCGACACATCCTTTTGGACGCCCGAAATGGGTACGGAAAGAATGGGCACGCTGCCCAACAACAAATGCTACCCCAAAGCAACAGCGGCCGCTGTTGGGTAGGCGGCCTGCTGTCTCGAACGGACACAGGCCGCGGCGGCGCGGACAGCGCGCCCGGTTCAAAGTGAACAGGAACTGCTGCTGGGCACTGTACCCCTTTCGTTCGTGCCGATTCCTGGCCCGACGTCTCCGAGAGGCGAGCCCGGCCGTGCCATTCTCAGCCCTCCCCCGCCTCCTCCGGGAGGGCCTGGCCAAGCCCCTATAGCCTGGAACCTCGGAGCCTCGACCCAGAGCGCGTCGGAGCCTCGATTCCCAGAGCGCAGTGTCGTGAATCGGTCGGAAGAGGTAGGTAGAAGCATGAAGTAGGACGGCGTTGAAAGTAGATTGGGTGTCCGCCCGCCCCCTGAAGAGGACGGCAAAGGTGAAGCCACTGGATCATGGAAGTAGGAAGGCCCTTCAAGCAGAAAGGAACCTGGGGCTCGAAAGATGCATGCTCTCAACGACCGATGGGTACAGCCTGGCCGTGGATATGCATTCGTCCGCAGCTGCGTGGACGGAGGCGGGCTCTTCTCCAGAGCGGAGAGTTCTCTCGCCGGAGACGTCGTCCGATCTGACAGTCCACCCGTGCATCGAGAGGCCTCACGATGGGGATGCCGGGGCCTTGGAGGGCCGTGCCGACGCTTTGCGAGCGGGGCGCGGCCAGCGGAAGCGGCCGATGATGGGACGAAGGGGCAGGGATGCAGGGATTGGGTCGGGTATGTCCTCCTACGGGCAGATTTTGGAAGACAACTCAAAACTAATCATCACATAATCAAAACGACCCCAGAACGCATGAACAGATCGTCACCCTTTTTTCCTCCTCTTGAATATGCCTCCGGTAGAGGGCCATGCCTGACTCAGGGCAAGGATGCAAGGGTTAACCTTGGAAAATGGCTCACCCTTACGATGCGGGTGGGCGGTATTGCCAGAAGCATGCCACTGTCCAGAGGTCTCACGGCTGGAAGGCGGCTCCTTTTCCAAGCGGGGCTGGCACTGGCCTGTTGCCCTGGGCCGACTCCCCACCCTGTCGCGCTCTCTCTACAGGCTCGAAGGAGGAATCGAGTAGGGGACCGATTACAGGATTGTTTCACCCCAACTTTGATTTGCCCGTCGAATTCAGGAGAGATGCGTATGACATGTTTGTGGATCTCATACGAACGTTCGACGTACGACTCGACGAGAACATCAATTCTAGGGTAACTCAATTCAGGAGGAGGTGGAGGAGGAGGCGGAGGAGGAGGGATGAGGGGGAGGGAGGAGGGAGGAGGAAAGGCAGGAGGAGGGGGGGAGGAGATGGAGGAGGAGGAGGAGGAGGGGGAGGGGGAGGGGGAGGAGGAGGGAGGAGGAGGAGGAGGAGGAGGAGGAGGAGGAGGAGGAGGAGGAGGAGGAGGAGGAGGAGGGAGGAGGAGGAGCAGGAGGAGGAGGAGGAGGAGGAGGAGGAGGAGGAGGAGGTGGGCGCCGACCGAAAACGTCGATACCAAAAACTAACAACGACGGGCTATGGCAAGAAAGGGTATAAAACGGGAAACCCGTGAGGCAAGGCAGCAGGCACGTTGTGAGCGCGTCCGCCACGATCCGCCGACATCAAATCCAAGGATCCCTCTTGAGATAGATGTAGGCCCGCGAAGGCCCTGTTTAGCTTGCTTTTTTTGCTTGTCCCGAGTGGAAGGAACCACTGATGCCTCGAGACAAATACCCAAGACAGACCACGGGACCCCACGGGGCAGAATTAGGAAACCAGAACACACAATACCCATACATAACCGCCCGATCTGGGACATGACACGGCCACGATCGTTGAATTCCTGAAGCGCCACGGCCCCCGTCCCCAGAGGAGGAGGAGGCGGAAGAGCAGGAGGGTCAGCAGCCGCCACAACCGGAAGCTTGGAGGGTGCGGACGACGAGGGGATCCCAGCATCAACCGCTGCAAGTGCAACCTCAACCGCGTGGGCCTGAAAGGCTTGGGCATGTGGCCCCAAGGTGCGGAATTACTCCTCAGCCTTCCAAGCCGACCTGAACTACGTTTGCACACCATTGGCTGGCTACCGTTGCACAGGTGGATCAGGGTGCCAGGGGACCGAGCTCCGACGAAACAACAATTACATCGCACCTCGCCTGACCTAGCATCCATTCTGAACTCATGCTCGTGCAGCGACACCTTAATAGGCGCCGAAAACGGTTTGACGGGCAACAGAGAAGGGATATCAGTCCTGACCGCCGCCCACGACACATAGTGGAACATACTTTTACGGAACTGCAGCTCGGCCTCGACGGCCTTGCAAAATCCCTGAGAGAGCATCACATGCCGAAAGGCCAATTCTGCAAAGTAGCCCACGCAATACCTACCCAAGCGATCAAGTCGCATCCTCGCTCATAGGCCTGCTCGATGGAGAGGTGGGCATGGGTGCACACAAAGGAAGGGGGTCGGAGGCGCCGCGACGTTCGCTATGAGCGAAGATGGACCTCCAGACTGCAGCATACTTCTGCGTCCCTTTCCATTGAGCGGGGTGGACGAGGAGGAGGATGAGGACGAGGAGGATGAGGAAAAGGAGGAGAGGGAGGAGGAAGAGGATCCCCTACTCGAAGAGAGGGCAGCTCATCGCCAGACGGAGCTCCCGCCCGCAGCTGTCGGAGGTTCCACGGAGCGCGCGCTCGTCTTCCCAGTGGCGCCTCGCGCAGCGGCACAGCTGGCTGTAGGCACTCAGGGGGGGGTTGCATCATCGTTAATACAGCCTAGGCTTCCTCTGGCTTTCCTCCTTTTCCTCCTCCTCCTCGTCCTCATCCTCGTCCTCCTTCTCCTCTTTATCCTCCTCCTCCTGGTCTTCCTCCTCTTTCTCCTCCTCATCATCCTCATTTTTTTTTTTTTTCTCCTCCTCCTCCTCCTCCTCCTCCTCCTCCTCCTCCTCCTCCTCTTCAAGCCGCGACGACGAGAAAAGCCTCTCGGGTGCCCGAGAAAGACGGAAGAACGTTCAGACTTTCGCCCTCGACCCTCGAGATCCGACGCTCCGAACAAAAACGCCACGTCGCGAAGCAGCACGACCGGAGCCCAGGGCCCATCTCTCTGCGGCACTCTCCGAGCCGGATCGATCCGTGAGGGCCCCGGGGCCCGAGACCGGGCGGAAACGCCAGGTGTCAAAAGCTTGCGACGTCGGGGTCTCAGGGTGGAGCCCCGGATCCTCCAGGAGCTGGCCCGTCCAGCTCTTCTTGCAAGACGGGGCCCTCGGAGATCCCCCGACGCTTTCCCCGGGAACAGCCGTTTGGGCGCGAACTGAAGGGGGGCGCAATAGTTTGGGGGGGAGGAAGGTGCCCTTTTCAGGCCCCAAAGGCCCCCTCTTGGGCCCTGAAGGGGTTTCCTTGAGGGCCTCCAAAAGGCTCCTTTTCCGCAGCCCTCGCTGCCCCCCTCCCCCCAGGCGTCGCCCCCTCCCCAAATGCGCGTCCTCCGACGGAAATCCCCCGACCCCTCCCTCCTGGGGTCCGCTTTCCAGCCCGAGCTGCTCCGGGGTCGGGCGAGGGGCCCCCGAGGCCGAACACGGGGAGCACCTCGGCCCCGACTCTTGTGTAGAGGGAAAAGAACTACGCACATGCACCGATTCTGGCCAGGCCCATCCTGAGCCCAGGATCGGTGCACACGCCCTCCTGCCTTGGCCAGGAAGGCACATGCACCGATCCTGGGTCAAGGATGGGCCTTGCCAGGATCGGTGCATGTGCATAGCTCTCTTCGCCCGACAATTGTGGGTGCGCTGGGGAGGCCTGGGCCCCCCGATGTGGTCGGAGCCTGCCCTGGTGGAGGCCGCCCGGTCCCTCCGGTGGCTTTCGGGCCACAGCTCGGCTCCCGGGCGGCCAGTCTAGGGGGCAAACAAACCTACCCCGCTTTTGACCACCCTCGCTTCCAAGAGATACCAAGCGATGCCAAACTACGGCCTGTACTAGTCAGGTCGCTTGACGAGGAGGCGGGCGCGTGGTATGACTTGGTTTTGTCTGGAAGCGAAAGCGGGGTAGGTAATTCACGCTCTGACAGTCGGGACGATCGGGGCACCCCTGGAGCGCTCTCGGCGAAGCGCAGCCGCTGGAAGGGACTCAAAGGCTCGGACACCGCGAAGGACCGACGAAAACGCTCGAGAACCGTGAGCCTCGAACCTTCGAGCCTTGCAAGCCTGAGCAATGTCCCTCCCTACCGCTGTCGTTCGTGGGGGAGTCCATCTTTTGCCGACGGGCCTTGGCCGTTCAGCCCAGGCCTTGTGAGGGGCCCCTGCGAGGCTGGGCCAGAGAGCTTCGGCTCCCCCAGTTCGACGGAAGAACAGCACACTCTCACACCCATTGGGGGGAGGAATGGGGAAGGTCAATGCGATGAAGGCGCTACAAAGATGGATGCGAGTTGTCGGACGCCGAGGGGGGCTCCCCGTCTGGAAAAACGCACGCCCATGGCATCCCTCGTAACCGAGAGATCTGGAGCTCGCACAGGCATGGTTGCTAGCTGCTCGGTGTCGACTCATGGCGAAATGCGTTCCCTGTCATCCGCCGATCTGATTTCTCAGTGCGCGGCCCCAGAGGCCCCGACCCCCTGCCCAGAGGTAGTTTTTAGCCCCACGCCGATGCTTGATGGTCCCGGGGCTGAGAGCGGACCCCAGGGGGGCCGACAGCGGGGAAGGAACGCTGGCCGAAGAAGACCATCTCGTCGGGGACGAAGGTTTTTTTGCAGTCCCTCGTGGGTTTTTTTGCAATCCTTCGTGCAATCCGTCGGGTTTTTTTGCCATCCTCCGTTGCAATCCTTCGCACTCCGGCCAGGATCTCGAGGCGAATCCGGCCTCGCTGTCAGCACCGTGCGAGGGGCAGCGACCGCGGGGGGCCGGCTCGAGGGGGGGAGACGCCGAGCCGGCGCCGGCGATGCCTCGCCGGCGCCTCGCGGCGACGGTCCCCCGAGAGCGAAAACCCGCACGTCTCTGGGCGGGGCGGGCCGTCGGGCTCTTATATTGGCGCTGCGTGGGCGACGGGGGGCCGGCGCGCCGGAGCCCCCCCCCGCCCCCTTGCCGTCGCTCGGACGTCCAACTTCCCGTGCATTTTCCCCCCGCGACGCTCGAGTTCGGCCTTGCCGCCACCCTCCTCCGGCCGAGTCTGCATTGGCCGGGGACAAAGCGTGGCCCAGGGGTCAAGGGGTGGGGGTGGTGGGGGGGGGAGGCCACGATTATCAAGGGGAGCTTGCCGTCGCTCGGGGCGCCCATTTTTCCCGTGCATCTCTCCCGGTCTCGTGCGCGCTTCTCTGCCCGATGGCCCTCCGGAGGGTCCCCGACGGCCCTCGCAGAGAAAGAAAAAAACACACCTCGGCGGCGCGAGACGGGAGGGAGGGAGGAGGGAGGAGGGAGGAGGGTGGAGGGAGGAGGGAGGAGGAGGGAGGAGGAGGAGGAGGAGGAGGAGGAGGAGGAGGAGGAGGAGGAGGAGGAGGAGGAGGAGGAGGAGCAGGAGGAGGAGGAGGGGCGGGAGGAGGAGGAGCCACCCCCCGCCTCCGGGCCCGCTCTCGGCCCTCCGGCGGCCGTGCCGGGCCGACCCGGGCCAGGCCCCCGGGGGTTAAGCCCCTCGGCGGGGCGCGGCCGCCGGAGGACCCCCCGGGGCGAGATATAGCCGCCGGGCACCCGCAGAGGTGCCCGAGCCCCTGGAGCCCCTGGAGCCCCTGGAGCCCCTGGAGCCCCTGGAGCCCCTGGAGCCCCTCGAGCCCCCCTCTGCGGCGGGCAGACCTCCCTTCCGTGAGCCTCCCCTTTCGGGAAAGCGGCCTGGGGCCGAAGCCGAGGGACCCGGAGCCGCAAAAAGGGCGGCCGCGGCGCCCTCGCGCGAACCGAAAACGGCCATTTCCTGAATCGACGTGTCAGGGTAGGAGGTCTATCAGCCTGCGACCTCTGCGCCCCTGAGCCCCCCCCCCCCTGTCGTTGCCCCTGGTCGCGACAGTTGTCGGCGGAGAGCGAGGGGGGGAAGCGAGAAGGGGAAGGCCTTCTCAGAAGGTTCGGAAGTCTCCCGGCCTTTTGAGAAATGCTCTCTGAGCCTTCCCCGAAGACACACGCAAAAACTTCTCAGAGGGCGCGAGGGCTTCTGAGAAGTCCCGCCGCATTCTGAGAAGGCCTTCTCCTTCTCTTTTTCCCCGCCTCGCTTTGGTCGTCCCAAAAGGGGGTCCAGCTGAAAGGGTGTGGTGCAATAGATTGGGGCATTGTATTGCAAATGTATTGCGCCAGAGAATTGTATTGCATTGTATTGCGACGAATGTACTGCGCGCGACAATCCAGCAATACATCTGCGCCCGGGAATGCATTGCACGCCCAAAAGGGTATTGCAACCCCACAGACCTATTGCACCAAATCTGCTGCACCACCCCCTCGCCGCTGCACCCCCTTTTTTGGGGGCAACCCGACCCGCTCGCCGCCGAAGTTGGTGGCCGCCCCGTCCTGGTGGGGCTCCTCCTTGCACGGCAGCAGCGGCGCCGCCGCGCCCGCCGCGGCGGCGTGCCCGGCCTCGCTGGCCGCCGCGGCCTCCGAGGCGCGGCCCGCGCCCTCCTCCGGGGGCGCCGCGTCCGCGGGGCCGCCCCACAGCAGCAGCCTCGGCGGGGCTGCGCGTCGGGCGCCCGAGGGCACGGTCGAAACGGAAGAGAGGGAGGGGTGCAGTCAAGCTGTGCAAGAAGGACGCGAGATAAGTATGCAAGGGCCTGGGAAGGCCACGTCGAAGCTTTCCGGGCGGGGCGGGGCCATCGAAAGTGGCCAAGGATGGACCGAGGAGGCAAGGACGCAAGGGTACCCTTGGGAAGGTTGCCCATCCTTACTATGTGGGTTGACTGTACCTCGAGTAGGGGATCGACTACAGAACTGATTTACCATAGAACTGATTCCTCTCGTCGAGAAATGGGCATGACATCTTCATGGGGCATCGCGCTGCGAACATTCTACGCATCTTTCTGGTAGGTTCGACGAGAAAGCCAACTCATTCCCTGCTCGGTCAACCTGCACAAGGTCACCCTTGCATCCTTGCCTCCTTGGTCCTAAAACCACTCTGGATGGCCAGCCCCGCTTGAGAAGCTTCGGCAGGGGCGTCCGAGGGAAAAACATCCTTATCGCGCTTGCTACTAGTTTTGACTGTACGGGGGAAAATGGCACGAGGCCCATCAGACAGTGCTGTCCAAAGCCGACAGCGGCCGCTAATGGGCAGGCGACCTTTAGCACTGACACCGTGTCCCCGTGTCCTGTTCAAAATGGATAGGAACTGCTGTTGGTCTTTGTGCCCAATCTTGCAATACCCATCTCGGTCGTACCGGCTCACGAGCGGCGAAATGGATCCATATCCGCGCCCTCGCGGTCTGAATGCCGGGAGGCGATCTCGCGGATATGCGGGCGCACGGATACGTTCCGTCCGGGGTATTTGAGAAGAAACGCGCCGTACCTGCGAGGCCGCGGACACGGATATTTGGATTCAGGAGCAGTGTCGGGCAGAAGTTTTGCAATACACAACACGCTCAAGGCGAATAGGGCTTGCTGTCGGGGGAGACTAGGTGCTGGGACCAAGACTCCCCCTCCCGCGGGGTGAACTAATCCAGCTTGTTTGCATGTATGCCGTTCGTTGGGCGCCACTACAAAAATCTACACGGCCTGCAAGAGGTGACATCGTGGGTCAAGGGAGAGAGGAGAAAGAAGAGAGGAACGCCGCATGAGGAGCCAGGGGGGGTATGAGAATGGGGCAGGCCATGGATATGGGAGG
>CAUYUJ010016993.1:313920-368920 GCA_963575745.1 Prorocentrum cordatum
CTAAAAAGGGCGCAGTTCTTTCCGTGCAGCATCGAGGTCTCTCCCGAAACCCCGCCAGCTCCGCGCGCCCCCAACGGAACCACCCACGCACAACGGGGTGTGCACCGACCAGGCTGGTGCAGCCAACGTCGCTGCCCAAATGACACCAGTCGAGGCCCGAAAACCCCTCGGGAGAGAACTGGGAGGCACGTCTTGGACCCCGCCGGCGTCCTCGTGACCCACCCCCTCCTCCCTCCACTCCCTAGTTTTATCGGGCCGGGCGAAAGGGGGGGGAGCAGCAGACTGGCGCAAGGGGAAAAGCCATTTGAGCGCAGGGAGGGATGGCAATGCGATAATCGGCTCACGTAGCTGATTTTCCCGGCGCCTCCCGCCGCCGGGAGGCGGCCATGTATCGAGGAGTGGGCCCTCGGTGGGGCCGTCACCAGCTGCATGCAGCAAATTTCGTAACCCCCCTTCCCAATTCCCCCCTTTCGTATGGCCCCAATTTACTCTGGCCCTCCTCGCCGTCCTCTTCTTCCTGCGCCGGCCGCGCCCCACTGAGCCTCGGCGGGAAAGCACCGGTGAGCCGGAGCGCCTTTCCTCCTCAGCCGCGATCTTGCCGCCAATGTCCTCCTCCCCCTCCTCCCCTCCTCCCTCCGATTCCTTCCCCGCATTCGTCCCTCTGCCCGGCTCCCGCCCTGGGTGCGTCCGGAGAGACCAAAAAGCACCGATACCGCTGCTCCCCAGACCTCTCCCGGGTGCGTTCTGACCAGAACTGCGAGGCGAATCCAACGGTGACGACGAGGGCCTCCGTGGAGGTCCAAAAAGGGGAAAACTCGGGGGCGCGCAAACATGGATTAACGAGATCCATGGATTTGGCGCACGGTCGCCAAATCCATGGATCGGAGGAGGTGCCCTCCCCAAAATGCGGCAAGTGCCGCCTCGTTCGGCGGCGGAAATCCGCGATTTCCAATGGAAACGGGACCCGTCGCTAATCCACGCCCCCCTTGATCCATGTTTGCGATCGCCTGAAAAACGAGGAAAGCGTTCTCCGAGTTTCTTGATAAGCATCGGGGGCGTGTCACCCCCGCCGACAGCCCCACATCGACCCCCGCCACCGCGCGCCCAAGGCGCTCCGACCCCCGTCGCGGTGCGACGACGAGGCGAGGTTGACCCCTGTTGGGGGATACCCCCCCCGCGCTTGTGAAGAAACCCAGGGTTACGTTGTTCCCGTCGTACTTAAGGAGCACATCCCAGAAATGATTTCGAGCACCCGGAAACGTGTCGAAAGAGTATCGAAACAGTGTCGGACGAGTGCCTCCCAGGGCCCGACACGTGGAAACCCTCGAGTTTCGGCACTTTTCTCTGGTGCTCGAAATTCTCTCTGGTGATCGAGGCCAAAGTCGGTTGGAGCATCATAAACCCAGGGCAGAGGCCTGGGCACCCCCTCCTCCCCGCAGCGCCCCCGCCAAGCGCGGCGGCGAACGCGCCCGAAGGCCCCCCCCCGAGTGGCGGGCTCGTCGCGCACGCAGCCGAGGAGCGTCCGCAGACCTCGGCCCGGGCGGGTCGGAGGGCGGCCGCGGGCGGCCGGGCCTCTTGTGTTGTGGATGCCATGGTAATGGACACTCCAACAATCCTATCATTGAATTAACGATGTGTTTAAAAATGTGTAAAACATGCTCAAAACATGTTTCAAACATGTTTTCACATATCTAAAAACAGATGTGATACTTCTTTTAGATATCTGGAAATTATTTGGCAACATGCTTCCTCTCCATTAATCGACTTCCACAACTCTTGTGGCTCATTGGTCGGAGTTTTCTTCTTCGGCGTTTCGACACTGGGCGGGGTCCACCAACGGGGGGGGGGAACCTGAGGGGGGGGGAGTTCGATCCGCTGCTGCATCGAGTTTCCGAAAGAGCGATGCCCCCCGCGCGCCCCGATTGTCGACACCTCTCGGGTTCCGGCGGCGGCCGAGAACTCGTTTTGCATAGTTTTTCTGCGGTTCGATGCGCCAACGGACCAAACTCCCCCCCCTCGCTGTGGCACCCCCTCTCTTCTGCGAGGTCCCGAATTGGGCGGAAAGGGGGGGAGGGGGGTGGGGTGGTCTGGCTCCGGACCTCTGGCTCAGTGCGGCTGTCTGCAACCGCGTGTCCCATGGGGGAGGCCCCACCTGCTCGAGACAGGCGCCCAAGACGGCCAAGATCTACTCCATCGGGGGGGGCGGGGGGAAGTGCGAGGGCCCGGGTGGATCGGCAAAACAATGCACAAGGCAACGATCGCTTTGTGGGTTCTGATTGCTTGTTCGCTTTTAGTTGTCTCCTGGATCTGCTCCGTCCTGGCTCTCGCTTCTGGGGTACAGTGGTGCTCGGTCCCTCCCCCGGTGCCCCTTGTCGTGTTCTTCGAGACGGTGTGCCCCTCCCGGGGCTCGCACCCTGGTTTGCGCAAGGGCAAGGCTGGCGCGTCAGCCTGGCTGGCTGGACCTCGGTTGGCAGCAACAGCGGTTCCCGCCTGATACGTCCTCACGCCTGATTGAGAAATCCCGATTTCGCAAAAGTCTTCCTTCCTATCGCTTTATGCAAGGATCGCGCTCTCGCATGACAGTTCCTTACGGTTTGTTCGCGGATCGCTCTCTCGGCGATCTGGACTCGCGCTCTCGCTCGGGACTTCGTCCCAAAGTATTCAGGCACCGCGCTCCCGCCTGAGACTTCCTTGCCATCCCCTCTGGCTGATCCCTTTTACTAAGTCCCCTCCATCATCTCCCTCCCTCCCCCTTGCCCCCTTCCCTCCGCCCTCCTTTTTTCCACTCCCTGTTCCCTTGCTCTTAGAATGTTCCAGATGTTTATGCTTCCTTGTGTCAGCTACGCGTGGCAGAGAAGGGAGATACCCCCCAAAGGGCACACGATCAGAGACGAAAAGGGCAGGCATGGAGGGCTCGGGGTGTACATGTTTAGCGACACGCGGGCACCGAAGAGCAGACAGTCTTAAGATGATTGAGCTCTCACGTCTAAAGAACAATTATTGTTGACCCCCCTCTGCGAGGTGCCCATTGTTTTTTCAATTGAAGTGCTCCTCGTGGGCCCCGCACCCTGGTTTCTGCTCCTGAGCCCCCTCCTGCGAATCTCTCTCGTTGTCCATCTTTCTCCCTCTCTTTGTCCCTTCCTTCCTCCCTCCCTTCCCCGGCTTTAGGGGCTGCGCCACTTACACGTGGCGGGTAAGGAAGATGTACCCCGAAGGGGGGTACGATCGAAGACGAAGAGGGTGGGTACCGAGGGTTTGGGACAGGACATACATGTTGAGTGACACGCGAGCAGATCAGAGCGAATCGTATCAGAATGATTGCTGCTGCTGCTGCTGTCGCCCTTCCTCCATGGCGCACCTGAGGGGCTCGCCCTGCTTCTTCTCATTCTCTCCCCCCACCCTCCTTAGAGGAAGGAAAACAGCATGAGCACAAACTTTCGACGGTCGCGCGGATTTCTTGGATCTGCGCTGACCCTCCTCCCTGGCGCGCGAAGCGCGCCAGGGGCGGCGCCAGTAATTCCGCCAGGGGGCCCCAGCGCCGATCCGAGAAATCCAAGTGGAGCGTCGAAAGTTACCCATCGGTCGGAAGAAGTAGGTAGAAACATGAAGTAGGAAGGCGTTGAAAATAGAGTGGGTTCCGTCCGCCCTCTTAGGAGAACGGAAGAGGTGAAGCCACTCGATGATTGAAATAGGAAGGCGCTTCAAGTAGCTTGGGATCTGGGACCCCAGAAATCCCTACTCTCAACGACCGATGGGTACAGTGCGAGCGCGGCCGCAAGAAACCCTCGCAAGAAATCCAACCCTGAAAACCCGCGCGCGAAGTGCACCGGAGGCGAAACTTGGAGCACTCTGAGCGCAGCAGCTCCTTCAACGGCCGCGGGAGGCTCGGCCGCGCCCGCTCCTTCAACGACACAAGGCTCTTAGAACATTGTTTGGTAGGCCGATGGGCACGCCAGGACGCTTCGCCACTGCTCGAGACCCCTGGCGCCACCCTGTTCTCCACTACCACCACCAGGAAGTTGGAGGGGGAGGGTGTTCTCCTCCTCCTCCTCGTCCTTTTCTCCTCGTCCTCGTCCTCGTCCTCCTTCCCCTCTCCAACTGATGGTGGTGGTGGTGGTGGGAAGCAGTCCCATCACAGCGCCACCCTGCGTGGGAGCCTCTCCGCCGCGCCAGCTCGCGACCTTACGCCGCCGGCCCTCCGCGCCCGTGCTATGCGTATGCGCAGCCCGCCCCCCCCCCGCGGCGCGCGCGCGGCGAGCCGCCTGCCCGAGGGCGGGCCCGCGGCCGCGGCCCGGGCGGAGGAGGGGCACTCCCTGGTGGGCTCGCCGCCCACCGCCACCACCGCAAGCGGAGGGGGAGGGGGTCCTCCTCGTTCCTCCTCCTCCTCCCCCTCCTTGTTCCTCCTCCTCCTCGTTCCTCCTCGTTCCTCCTCCTCGTCGTTTCTCCTCTATGTTCCCCCTTCTCCTGCTCGTTCCTCCTCCTCCTCCTTCTCCTCCTCCTTGTCCTCCTCGTTCCTGCTCGTTCCTCCTGCTCGTTCCTCCTCCTCCTCCTCCTCCTCCTCCTCAACCTCCAGGTTCCTCCTCCTCCTCGTTCCTCCTCCTTCTCCTCTTCGGTCCTCCTCCTCCTCCTCCTCTTCCTCCTCCTGGTTCCTCCCCCTGGTTCCTCCTTCTCGTTCCTCCTCCTCGTTCCTCCACCTCCTTCCCCCCTCCAGCTGATGGTGGCGGTGGAGGACAACAGGCCCATCACTCCTCGAAAACCTGCGCCCGCCCGCCCGCGCCAGCCCTCGCGCTCCCGTGTTCCCCCCCCCCCCCCTTCCAGCGGCCGAGTGTGGCCGCGGCGGGCCGCAGACGCCCCACGGCCGCGGGAAGGGGGAGGCAACGAGGAGCCGCGCACACTCGCACACCCCTCTTCCCTCCCGCGGCGGGGTGGCGGCACCCTCGCGAGGTGCCGAACTGGGGCGCGCGCTCGGGCGAATGGCGCAGCAGATGCGCGACGAAAAGAGAAGGGTCCTACGCGACATAACATAGCGACCTTACGCGGGCAGCTTACGCGCCAGTGTCGGCGCAGACGGCCCCGCTTTTCTCCGCCGTTCAGATGGGTGGACTGGGCGTGGCAGTTGCGTGCGGGAAACACAACCGAGGCGTGGCGAAGGGCTCGCGGTGAGTGAACAACGGCAGCGCTCAATCATGGGAGGCGCGAGGCAACATTGGCGCGGCAGCGGTCGTGACGTCAGTCGCCAGCGGCGCTGCCTTCATCGTCGAAGCAGCGCCACGGCTGAACACGAAGAAACCGGCACATTCACACATACTTTTCTCTCAACGGACTATGCTACGGGACGCGCTGGGATATTTTTAAATTCCTTACGAAGTAGCGTAAGCAGGAAGTGCTACCAATTGCGCGCAGTGGCGACCCGGGGTCGAACAACGAGGCGGTGCAGGGCAGGGCGAACGAAACGCGGGTGGAACGGAGCGGAAGAGACGCCGAGAGAGCAGGACAAAAACAAGACAACGCGCACACACGCGCACCCAAGCACACCCACGCAAGGGCACGCACACGCGCACGCGCAAAATCTTTCCCCTTTCTCGGCCCATGGGGCCGTCGAACATCGATCCGGGATGAACAACTGGCCGTCGATCATTGATGGGGTCTAGGGGGCAGGCTTTGGGCGCATTTGCCGCCTCCCTCGACTCGCACACCTTCTCGCATCGTAAGAAGGTCAGGACGGACGGTTGCCAGGCTTCTGTCAGAAGCCAGGCCAAGGCTGGCAAACCCATGGCTGCTGAGACGAAGCTCCGGGAATTTGTTTTATTCTTCCGGGAAGCAACCCGTTTACTATTTAAAGCACCGGGCTTTGTTCCCGGACCTGTTCTTTGTTCCTCCTGGGAAGACCGTCTTATAACAGCCACGGATTTGCCAGCCTTCGCCCTGCTTCCGACTCTAGCACTGCCGGCCCCTGGGGCCCCTCACTTGCCCGCGGCGCCATCCGGAGCTGGGACGAGAGACTGGTCCTATAGTCGGGGATCTTCTAACCCGGGTCAATCCAGACCCGGGTCAGCAGGAAACCAAAAACTGCAATGCAGGAAAAACAAACTGCAACGCAGGTCCTCGCAAACCCGGGTCAGCCAATAGGCGCGGCCGCCTCGCGGCCACGAACGGCTCCCTAACCCGGGTCAGCCAGAAGGGGTCTTCGCAGGATCCTGCAGGATCCGGCGCCGTGGCTGACCCCCGTTTGCATTGACCCCCGTCTCAAGGCTCCCGAAAGAAGGGAATGGCCGACATCTCCGGGGGGCCCACGCCGTGACTAAGCACGAGGTCGGGAGTCTGGGGAGTAGACGGGAGCAGGCTCCTCCTCCTCCTTCACCCAATGCCATGGCATGCTACGCTCTGCCGTGCTCGTCTACGCCATGCCATGCAGTGCTCTGCCATGCATCGCGTACCCTCTCGCGATCCTTGCCCTGCTCGGCATCCGACTGTACGAACAGGGAGGACAACTACGCCACGGTAAGGGATGGGAGGGAGGGGCAAGACGTCGGAGATGACGCGCGCGAGCGCACCCGGCTTGCCCTCCTCCTCTCCCGTTCTCCCCTCCTCGTCGCCCCTCCCGTGCGGGGCCCAGCATACAGGGACGACCTCTGGCCCCCTCTGTGGCAGGGCTGGCGGGGGAGCTTCTGTGCGAAGCCGTCGATCCACGCGGGCCGCTATGGCGGCCTCTGGCCCAACCGCCTCTCTCGGCTTCTGCTCGCTCGCTCTCTCACCTCCTCGTTCTCCTCCCCCTTCCAGGGGTAAAGGGGCGGCAAGACGTGCGGGAGGAGGGGAAGGCGGGCTCGAAACGCGTGGCCTGGCGCGCTTCGCCCACCCCAAACCGCACGGGGCCGACCCGTTTGGGGGAGGGGCGTGTGTGTGTGTGTGTGTGTGTGTGTGTGTGTGTGTGTGTCACCACGAGGCAGCTCCAAGACTTCCTGCGTGTGGGTTGTGCGTTCTTGTGTCCGCCGGCTCAGCGCGACAAACAGATCAGAATTTCTCGGGTGGGTGGCCCCAGCCACCCAAGCTCGCACTCCGCGCCGCGTGAAGCGCGACGATCTTCGCGCTATCGCGCAACTCCCTGGAGAAGGCTGCGCGTGATGTTGGTCAAGTGCGGGTGAATTCGCCCAGGCATCTCTTCCCTCCACCTCCTCCCGCGACCAGCTCTTGGCTGGCGGCGCTGGCTGCGGGGGTCACCGCCTCTGGCATCTCCATTTCCTCGTCCGCTTCCTCTTCCTCCTCCTCCTCCTCCTCCTCCTCCTCCTCTTCCTGCTGTCTGGCAAACAATTGGGGCGGCGGACTGCTTAAGTCAGGCAACTGGGGTTTTATAGCATGCGCTGCATGGCAGGGCGTGGTGCCCCGACAAGAGCGGCGTGCAGAGGCACGCAACGGAAGCGGGAGTAGCAAGAAGAACACCAGGCTCGGATGGTGGTGGGCCTCCTTGCTCTGGCCATCGCTCGGACGTCCATTCCCTGTGCATTTTTTTGTTTTGTGCGAGCTTTTTTTGCCAAGTGATCCAGGCTGCTCCCCGATGGTTCTCGCCGGGAAACGTGCACAAGTCCAAGCGAGGCCAAGCACTGGAGGCTACACTACCCTAGTCCTCCTGGAGCAGGTTGGTCGTCCACGCAAAAACTACTTCCGCCGTTACGGCGAGCTTGCCATCTCGGCGCCGTGCAGCGGGGCGGCACGAGATGTCTGGCCACGGCGGTGCGCAAGGAAACCTGGACCACTGGGTTGTGGTCTTCTCTGCACCAACGCACATACAAGATGGAACACCGGCGCAGGGACTGGTGGGGCAGGCGAAGCTCGGCCCATCTTTTTCCTCCTCCTTTCGCCTCCTCCTCCTCCTCCTCTTCCTTCTCCTCCTCCTCCCAGTCCACAGCGGGAGCCGCGACCCTGGACGTGTCCTCCTCCTTCTCCTCCTCCTCCTCCTCCTCCTCCTTCCTTCTTCTCCTTCTCCTCCTCCTCCCTCCTCCTCCTTCCTTCTTCTCCTTCCTTCTTCTCCTTCTCCTCCTCCTGCTCCAGTCTCCTTCTCCCCCTCGCCTCTTTCTGCGAGTCTTCTCCTCCTCCACGGCCACACAGATGACGAGGAAAAGAAACGGGGGAAAGGGGGAGGCTGCTGCCGTTCCGCATCCGCCCGGGGACCGTCGCTGAGGATGGCCTCCTCGTCCTCGAATGACAGCGGCCTGCCCCACTCTGGTGGCTCCGAGCTGCCAAGCAATAGGCTCGATCAGGGGAGGAATGGAGGGTGGAGGAAGGAGCCGAAGATCACCCTCCACATCCACCCCCCGTTCCATCCCTCTCTCCCTGCGAGGTGCACGGAGTGAAAACAGGGCCGCAACGGGAAGAGAGGAGAACAGAGCAGGAGGAGAGGATGGAGGTCGGGGGGAGGACGGGAGGATGGAGGCTGGAGAAGCCTCCAAGGGGAAGTCGGAGGAGGCCCAGGAGGAGGGAGGATGGATAGGGAGAAACCTCCAGGAGAAGAGGAGAGGAAAGCAGAGCAGGGCATGCCGGAGGGAGGATGGAGGCGGGAGAAGCCTCCAGGAGGCAAGGAAAAAAGAGGGGCGGAGGCAGGAGGAGAGGAGAGCGACGGAGGCAGTGGAGCGGGGCAAGAGGGTGGGAGGGGCGACGGGGCTGGTGCTGGCGCGCGGAAGAGCGGGAGGCGGGAGGATCCGACCCAGGCGTCCAGCGACTCGCTCTTAGTTGACACGACCCTGGAGCCTAACAACCGCCTCTGGAGGCCGAAGAGTGCGGTAGTGTAAAACACCAGCCGTCTCGATTTGCTTCGAGCCGCCGGATGTCTGGGGGGAGGGAGGAGGAGGCGGAGGCGGAGGCGGAGGCGGAGGCGGAGGCGGAGGCGGAGGCGGAGGAGGAGGAGGAGGAGGAGGCGTTTTGTCCAGACGGGGCCGCAAGAGTGCGCTGGCTACGCAAGCAGACTCATACGCCCGACGCGAAAGAAGAAACCCGGGCACCTCCCAAAGGGAGTGCCGCACGAGGACGGGTCAGGAGGCCACCCCTACTCGGCGCGATCGTCATCAACCACGACCAAGCCCCCGAGGGTGGCGTCGATGACGAACTCGCCGAATGGGCGTGGCCTCAGTTGACCCAGGAGGAGGAGGAGGAGGAGGAGGAGGAGGAGGAGGAGGAGGAGGAGGAGGAGGAGGAGGGAGAAGAGTTGGAGGAGGAGGAGGAGGAGGAGAAGGAGAAGGAGGAGGAGGAAGAGGAGGAGGAAGAGGAGGAGGAGGAGGAGGAGGAGGAGGGGAGGAGGACCTTTACCTTCACCTTTACCAGCCACTCGTGGTGACCTGCCGCGGGGCGGGGCACGACAACACACTCAGAGGTCAAGGAACGTACCGCCCGATTTGGGCGGCAGACCTCGCTCCAATCTGCTCAGCACATCCTTCCCAACTTTCGTGGGGGGGACACACTCAAAACGCACATTCTGCGGGAACTCAACGCAGCGCCTCCCGCAACACTCACAAACCAGAGCCCCATCGGATGGAGGCGAGCTGGTGAGAGGGAGCGGTGCTCCGCGAGAGGATGATGGGTTCCCCCTCCCACGCCGCCTTCAGGAGGTCCCAGATCATCGGGGCCAAGCTCCTCCTCGTCCCTCCGCAGCCGAATGGCGACCGCTGGCCGCGGGGGGGTGCGTGAATTCTCTTGGCAATCTCGGTTCCGCTAGCCCCCCACGTCGGCCAGAATGCTTGCAACAATGCTTACACTTCAACGTGTAAGACTTGACCACACAGCACTGGCCCATGCCACTGGGTTTGTCCAGTCGAACATCGACCGAGCGGATCATCGAGCGTGGCTTGGGGCTCACACGGGTGGCGAGCTCTTTGTCACCAGCAAGCACAACTTCCTTCTGAACAGCGAGGAGACGGCATAACACCTTTAGAGCCCGTTCATCAGCCAACGCGGTGCGTTGAGCCTGTTCTTCTGGTACCTGTCCACGATCGGCCGCATTATTGGCGAATAAAGCAGCACTTGTGTTAAGATATTATTCGGATTCCGTGAAACATGTATCATAGGCCTTGGATTGGGAGGGGTGGCGTTTGGTCCATCGAATTGCAACCGGTACACCATGGGCCCCAAGGGTCTCGTGGCAGATCTTCCAAAGGTGCAGCATCGACGATTTACGTTTGCATATGGTAGGCTTACGTACACCATTCACCACAACAAGACTGCCACAAACACCAGGACGGGACCCCACGAGCGTGTCAGCAGCTGAATCAGGGCAGAAAGCTTGGCCCTGCCAGCGGTCTGCACTTTAGTTGGCAACGTGCCACACACTATGCCGTCAAACTGGTGGTCCGCACCTTGGTGTACGATTGACCATCCACATCGGCGAAACCTCCAATCTTTCATGCATCTACCTCCAGAGCCATCGATCCCACAGGCTCCTCCCCGAATCCGAACACCATCTCGCAATCTCCCCCATTCCCAAACCCACTCAACAGGCTCAGGAATGCGCCCAACAGCACACTGGAGAAACGGCAAGCCACGGTGCCAAAAAGCAGGGGAAGATTGGGTGCTGAACCTCGACGACCAACGACTCCGATCGCTCGATCGCGCCATCGCTGATGTCCTTGTTGCATCGGCATTCCCAATAACGGTGAGCAGCAGTCTCGGGCTCAAGCCCGCATCGAGGGCACCGGCCGCCTGTCGCGGAGTCGTGCCCAGCCTGCTGGAGCCTATCTTCAATCCAACAGTCAGCAGTCACACTGTTGCGAACCATACCAGCGGCCTCAAAGGCCTCTTCTTTTTCAAGCTTCTTCAAAAACCGACGGAACAGTAAATGTAAAATCGACTCTGGAGCCTCATCTCCACGCCCTTGCCTCATCTCCACGCCCTCAGTGGCAATCCAATGCACTGGGGTCTTGGGGTCCACGCCCAAGTCGAGGAGGATAGCGTTTGCGGCCGCCATAGGCCCGCGCACTTTTTTAACCGTCTGTGGGGATGCCGAAAGGGCGCGCGGTGACAACCCCCAACATTGGGCCACCTGCATCCTTTGATGATAACTAGGTCTCCCCACACTTCTTTCAAAGCGACGAAGTCTTCCTGCCGAAGCCTAAACTGGTGGTCCGCACCTTGGTGTACGATTGACCACCCACATCGGCGAAACCTCCAATCTTTCATGCATCTACCTCCAGAGCCATCGATCCCACAGGCTCCTCCCCGAATCCGAACACCATCTCGCAATCTCCCCCATTCCCAAACCCACTCAACAGGCTCAGGAATGCGCCCAACAGCACACTGGAGAAACGGTAAGCCACGGTGCCAAAAAGCAGGGGAAGATTGAGTGCTGAACCTCGACGACCAACGACTCCGATCGCTCGATCGCGCCATCGCTGATGTCCTTGTTGCATCGGCATTCCCAATAACGGTGAGCAGCAGTCTCGGGCTCAAGCCCGCATCGAGGGCACCGGCCGCCTGTCGCGGAGTCGTGCCCAGCCTGCTGGAGCCTATCTTCAATCCAACAGTCAGCAGTCACACTGTTGCGAACCATACCAGCGGCCTCAAAGGCCTCTTTTTTTTCAAGCTTCTTCAAAAACCGACGGAACAGTAAATGTAAAATCGACTCTGGAGCCTCATCTCCACGCCCTTGCCTCATCTCCACGCCCTCAGTGGCAATCCAATGCACTGGGGTCTTGGGGTCCACGCCCAAGTCGAGGAGGATAGCGTTTGCGGCCGCCATAGGCCCGCGCACTTTTTTAACCGTCTGTGGGGATGCCGAAAGGGCGCGCGCTGACAACCCCCAACAGTGGGCCGCCTGCATCCTTTGATGATAACTAGGTCTCCCCACACTTCTTTCAAAGCGACGCATGCTTCCTGCCGAAGCCTAAACTGGGGGTCGTCTTTGGCGGGGCGGATCAAGCCGAGAACTGCGGTGGTGCAAGGCCCAGGGGCCCAGTGTCCAGAACGCAAAGCCGCCTGGGCCCTCATGGGCAGGATCTGGCCACCCGTGAGGCTCAACACTTGATGGCTCCAAGACCAAGATGTTGCTGATGATAGTGATTATGCTGGTGGTGCTGATGCTGAGGATGCTGATAATGATGGTCGTGCAAATGCGGATGCTAAAAATTGACGGTTAACTATGACGATAACGATGGCGCTGATGATGCCGGTGCTGATGATCACGAAGCAGAGAAAGAAGAGTAGGAAGAGAAGGCGATTCGAATGTCTAGGCCATCTCGGAGAGGGCTCCGGCGAACTCCTGTGCTCTCGGACCGCGACAGGCTCCGCGGAAGGGCCGCGGAAGCTGAGGACCCTTTGGTAAATATTCACCTGAGCAACGCCGGGAACGTTCCGTGGACTGGCTGATCGCGCTTTTTCCTGGCTCACGACCACTGCAATTGCTGTCCCTCGTCGTCGTCGTCGCCCTCGTCGTCCTCCTCCGACTCCCGCTGCTCCTTTCTTCTCCTCCTCTCTTCTTTGCTGTGTTGTCGTCTTGGCCGTGGCGTGGGCGCTGCGCTTCTTTGGGCCTCCAGTCCTCCCGACAGATGGCGGGGAAGGAGGAGGCGGAGGACAGGGGGTCGAGGACTCGAGATGGAGGGCAGCGCGGTCGACGCCGCCGCCGTGCCCCCCGCCCGCGCGGGCCTCGAGAGGTCGCGAGCCCACTCTAGAGACAAGGCGAGTCTCCACCTCGCTGCCGCCCCCAGGGCAGACCACGTTCTGCGGGGCCGCGGCCCCGCGCCAGGCCGCGCAAGCTGCGCGGGCCAGAGGTTGCAAGCCCACCCCAGGGACAGGGGGGGCCTCCACGTCGCTGCCTCGGCGGCGTCGTCCCATCTGGCCACGTCTGGCCCGCCTTGGGCGACAATCTTTGGCGCGGTCGTCGCAATGTCGTCTCGCCGCTTGGGGTGATCTTGTCCCTGCGCTCCTTCGCCAGTAGCTTCTGCCATGTTCATCGCCGTTATGTGAAACCACCATCGCGCAATTTCAACGCCAGAACTGACCATGAACAACCGGTATATTGTGGCTTTGGTGGATGACCCATTCTTTGATGATGGCCATCTCGTCGTTTGGAACAAGCGCCGCATGTCCGCGGTCAGCTCGGTAAGTCTCGCATTGCCGCCCAGTGCGCGCATTCGCTTTCATCCAATCGACGACGCTGTGCTTGACGGGCGGCGGCCGATATTCTTGGCAAACCCACAGGCCATTCTTCCTCTTCATGTGATGGCCTGTTTCGCGTTCGATTTGGCAACGTCTTTCGCGGGCCACCTTGCTGGGTGCCTGCCCTGGTCGTTCATGCTTGATGGGGTCGTGGCCTCTTTGCAAATCTCGTGTGGGATGGCGGCTGCCCTGCGCTGAGCACGCATGAGCAGGGTCTCGGTCTCCATCAGCTGCTCGGTCTCTGCGGGCATGTCTGCGATTGCAATTCCCGCCCCGCGCTGCGCCAGGGTGTCGGCCAACTCGTTGCCCAAGCTGATCTCGAAGGATTGGCTCGACTGCTTGATCGACTCCAGGTCTAGGTGCGACAAGCACTTGGCGATGTACCCCTCCAAGTCGCTCGAGTCACATGTGCCCAATCAGTTGCCACCACCCTCGCGTAGCACCTTGGGGCCGTTGATCGTGCTGCTGGACCCAAACGTTCATGACCTGCTGGCAGTCCGCGTAGTTCGTGGCCGGGCCTCTCGCGAGGGCTAGCGCTCAGAACAATCCTGCGTGCTCTGCTGCAGGTGCGCTCTGCTTGCCGCCTACGATGCCGCGGGGCCCGATGTGGTCCGTCTCGGGAATAGCGCCCGTGGCGACATCAGGCTGACGCCGGCTGTGGTGCGTCGCTACTGGTAAACTCTGCCCAACGGTAAGAGTCCCGGAGTCGCTGTCGTCATAATACTCGGGGTGTTCATCCTCGAAGGCGAGGGCTCGGTCTTGGAGTAGCTGTGGACATAGCGCCTCTATCCCCGCGTTTGCGCTTCTTCCTCCCGTCCTGTGAGCGTGATGTAGTAGCCGTGAGCTTCCTTTCTTCGCTTCCTTGAGGTCCCCCACTGTGTGCCGCATAATTCCTTTACTATATTGCCGGTGTTCGTGGTCTGGCCGCGGCCTTGCAATCGGCGGAGACTTGCTGCTTGTTCTGGTTGGCGCAAATACTGCTGCATGTACGCCTCGCACCATAGCTTCCAAGTGCGGGTGTTCCTGGTGCCGTCGAGGTCTATGGCCACTGACCAAAATGCTGCCCATGCGCTTATGTTGTGCCTGCTATCTTCGCGGACCTGCCCGGTCGCGTCATTTGTCGGCCGTGTCGCAGCCGTTCGCTCTGCCTCGCCTTCCTGGGTTGGGTTCTCCTCTCCAGTGCCCAGCGCTGCGCGCCGTGGCCCAGTCGCGGTAGGTGCGCCCGACAGGTTCGGATCCAGTAAATTCAATTTGGGGTTTATTTCCCAGGAGAGCACCGTGGCGCCACTTTCCTTCCCAGTCCTGGTAGACAGTCGCGTCTCTCGAGTCGCTGCTGTAGCGCGAGGTCCCCTCCGACTCCATTGACGCGCGCGTCGCTGCAGTTTCCAGAGCCGTCCACGAAGGCCGTCGTGCAACTGATGGTGTAGATGTTGACCAGACTATGAGCAGTAACCTTCGGGCCTTCCGCGGCAGTGGTCCGTCAGCTCCCGTCCGCCCCTCCGAGCGCGCGGCTCTGGCACTGGATTTCGGCGTCGCGGTGGCAGCCTTCGTGACCAGAAGGCCTCAGCGTCGGGGTCCTCGTGCATTTCCTCAAGCGCCTTCCTACTTGTCGACGGAGACTTGACCAATGCTTCGATGAAGAGGTTCTCGCTTGCTTGAGCGCGTCGGGCGACTTTGATCCTTGGGCAGACCCCATCCGTCTGACATGCAACATCTTTGCAGCGTTGTCCCGCCCATTCAGTGCAAGCCCCTCTAGGACTCTAACTTATTGTGCTCGGGCGGCCTTCCGTAGTCTCTGCGTGATATTCTGGAACGCGGCGGTGCCAATGCAGTGCTGCGTGCTCTTGCCATCGTTTTGGTCCATCTCCCCCCAGGGCTGGGGCTCCGCGCCCATGGCAATGGTCTTCATGACGCCATCGAAATCGAAAACTCCATTGCGCAGAGACTGCCAGATACTGCATGGTGGATCTTCCAATTCGTCAGACTGCCCTGGTGCCCGGCCTACCTTTTGAAGGGGCATGTATATTCAGCGCGCCCATGGGCCCAGATGCTGAATTCCATCTCCCACGTGCTCTTATGTGTCCTAACCAATGTTGACTTCCACGTTTGCCGTAGTCGATTGCGTGCTGGCGTTTCTTTTTGCCGCATCTGGATCCACTCTCGAACATGTTGTTGCAGGCAAGCCGTAGCTGGCTCATTGCGGCAATAAAAAATCGCGCGGGTGGTCAATGTGCACCTGCCCCCTGGGCTGAACCCCGCAACATCCGCTGCTTGGGCTCGAGCATCTCGAACAGCGCATTTGCCGACTCCTGCGGCGGGCCAATCGTAGTTCTGCTTGGCTCGAAGGATGGAATTTCAGGGCATGGCCGCCCTGTGCCTCCAGCGCCCATTCTGCTTGCTGAAGATCTTGGCTCGCCTAGCCCTGTCCTTGGCCTCCTTGGCTATGCTCGCCAATGTTGCTGTTGTCCGCGTGCGCCTAAGTGCTGCGTCAATGCCGAGATCCTTCGCAAACTTCGGGATCTTGGTGTCGATGCCTTTCTGCTTCAGCGGCTTGATGATGGGCTTCTGGTTTCCTCGCAATTCGCTACCAGGGCTGACGACCTGAGACCGCGAGCTTATAGCCGAAGCAGGCATGGGCCAGCGCGTCGACTGTAGAGGGCACCTGCTCCTGAAATTGTCCTGGCCGTCCTTCTACGCGCGCGTGGACATCGTCGACGATCTCGCGCGCAATGGCTACTGGGGCGGCATTGCGGGCAACCTCTAGGACGATGTGCATCATGGCTCGCGCTGCGCGGTTCGCTGCTGCGCGGCCTGCCGCCCTTCCATTCCACGGGCAAATAAGTTCTGCGTGGCCGTGGCAAGCTCGGAGCACTCTCGGTGAGAAGTACATCGGCATGCGCGTGTAGAGGTTGGCCTTGGTGCAGCCCAGCTGCGCGGCGCGCTTGCTTAATGTGCTGAGGCCAGCGCTTGTCCAGCACCCCGTGGAGCGAGGTCATGCGCTTGGCGCTGGTCTCGCCCAGCGCCACGGATACTAAGGCTGCTCTGAGCGCCGGGGGCTCCTGGACTACTGCGTCCCAGTGCCCGGCCTTCTCTGCGCGCCAGCTTTGAATTTCTGCTTTCGCCATCTCGCCCCAATGGGGCCCCTTTGCTCATGCTGTGTTAGATCCAGTCTTGACTCATTCATGGTTCCAGATATGGTCGAACGGGGGCGGCCAGTATATTTCTATTGCAGGAGTTGGTGACCATGGCCAGGCTGCGCCTGGCGTCGTCGGGCAATTCCTTGACCTCGGGCAGTCGCCAGTGACCATGTGCAGTGGCCGAACTTCGGGAGCGCCTCCTCTAGGTCACTAGCGTAGCATGGGATTTTCTGGGGTAGCTTTACTTGGGCAGCTCGTCGTAGTTCTGTCATTGCGGCCTCCAACTAATGGCTGCTATTATGCCGCTGTCATCGTGTCTGCCATGCCCCTGCGCGATATTCAACTGCCTCTCTTGAGGCTCGTATTTCTTTGTTGATAGGACTCGCTGCAGTGTCTGGTAGGTACCGCCATTCATGTTTGCTGGCGTATCTGTGGGCTCCTCGCATGCTGCCTGATGAAGCCGCGCCCATCCGCTGTCACACATGTTCTCGAACTTGCTCCCATAACTGTCGTGACTACCACTCAGCTAGTACTCGCGTGGCTTCGTGTGCTTCGTTCCACGGTCGTGTCTGGGTCGGGATCATGTCTGGGTGTCCTGATGCGCTGGGCTAATAATTCGGCTCTTTGGTCCAGGTAGTCAGTCTCGGCGACATTCGTGCTCTCAACTTTGCGTAGCTGCTCCGTCAGGCTGGCGATCATTTTGCGCGCCTTGTCCAGGTGCTTCTGGCTGTCCATCGGGCGTCATTGGAACAATGCTGCAACGACGTTGGTGCAGGGAACTCCGCGGGGTGCAATGCGTTGTTGCTGGTCGGTCATGGAGTCTCCAACTGGCTTCCCTGAAATATGTTGTGGAACCGGAACTTCTCGGCATGTGGCCGGCTTTCCACGTCGAGCTCTCGGTTGGAGAAGGGCATCTGTGATCTTCGAGGGTGCCCGTTCTGCTGCGTTAGTTCACTGGCCGCGCTGCGTGCCCAGCAAGCTGCTCGTCCTCGGGCCCTGCTTGTAGGCTAGGGGGTCTTGGGCCCACCTCGGGTATAGGTATCGCCCTCCTCCCTTCTGCGCTGCGCCCGCATCTGCGGGTCGCAGCGCATGGTCATGACGTCATGATCGCCGTGTAGTGGGTGTCCAAGAGTCTGTCGTCATCCAGGTCCGTCTCGCCATGCTGACTGAGCCATCTCCTGGTGCTGCCGGCGGTCCCTCTGCTTGCGCTGGATGCCCTCTTCTCGCCTGATCTCCGTCGTGGGGGGTGGACCTGTTAGCTGGCAGCGTCGGTTTATATTGTGAACGTCGATAGTCTGGTCCGCAATTCGATGGCCACGCCGGTGTGGAGGCCAAGGTGCACCATCTTCTGCTCGGGCTGCTCGAATTGGAGGTCTGAAGTCTGGTGGGGCGATGGCGCGATCTATGATGTGGCTCGACTCGCTGCTGCGCGCATAGAACTAGCGCGCAGAGGTACTGCAACTGCGCCGCCGAGAAGCTCTAACCAGGGCGTCGCCTAAAGCTCCTGTGGCGCATTATTGAAGTCTCCACGCGCAACCCGCGGTATGTTCCCAAGGCGACGCGTGATCAGCAGGGGGCGCTTCGCCTGGCGGATGTTCTCGCGCGCGAAGCCGGTCGATGCAGCGAGGTGTGCTGTGGCGCATGCTGCCTGCTGGCCCTTGAGCCTTTACTTAGCAACTGAAATGCCATGGGGCTCTTTGGCGGGGGTGCTGCGGCCCTGCGCGTCTCAGTATGCGTGTGCCTCCGAATGTATCTTTCTTCGTTCGTGGCGACTCTCTCGCTGGGGTCCACGTGCCATGGGGGCGCCATCCATACTGCGTGAATATGTTGGCCGCTATGTCCGCCGCTGGTCCACGATGGTGATGCTCGTTGGAGGCCATCGGGTCGCGCTCCTTCCTTCTCTCATTCTCGATGAACTTCTTGGCGGCCTCATTGTGCTGCGCGCAGTTGGCCGCGAAAGTCTTGGCGGTGGGCTTCGCCTCGTCAATCTACAGGTCCTTGCCGGCGCTGCTCTCGGCCTTTTTTCCTTGAGCCAGAACCCTGCGTGAATAAGAGCAACGACGACGTAGGCGCGATGCCGGCAAACATTTTAGGGTCACTAGTTCCAGACAGCGAGCATCAGTCTCAGCCCTAATGGCAACCAACAAGTTCACCTAACGCACTTCTCTTGGCGAGACCCACTAGGCCAGTGCTACTAGACTACGGGATCCCATGCCAGACCCTCGCAGGGGTCAGCTGAGGTGTACAAATCACCCATATAGCAATGCCTTCGAGTCACTCCAATCCACCACCCTTTTGCGTAGTACGTATCATGACCTCCGACAAGACATCCCAACGTATCTCCTTACCTTTCCCTGGGCGCAAACAAGAACATAGCATGACAACGAGACCTGCCTGACATCACGCTCCACCCAACCACACAGGCTGCGCTGACATTGCACGGCCAACCGCTACCCACATGCTCCACACTGCTCATACCCCGATGGTTGACTGCAAACCACCAGCGCCGACTCAGCACTGGCATTCAGAGTGCTGCAGTACGACGACCACACGCCAAGCATGCACGGATACTACACGGGCAGCATCACGAGCAGCATCCATAGCGACATCGACACATACCAGCTCGACAGCACAAAAGGTGGAGCTGGCCGTCATTATCTGGGCAATACTATACGCCACACGACAAACACCCCATTTACACCAGCAAACGCACACAGACCCCGCCAACACAGTCCACATACGCAATCAACTCACACACAACGACGGCCCACTCACAACGATAGCGCAAGCACTGTTCCGCCAGGCGCGGAAGTAACATTCCATCAGCATGGACCACATACATGGGCACGAAAACCATCCATGGAATGAGTTTGCACACGCACTAGCAAAAAAGGCATGCCGCAGTCAACTACGCCGCATACGATCAAGCAAAACCGACTCCAGATTTCGTTTACCAGAAGCCTACTACTACAAAGCTTGGTATAAGACCACAAAGCACCAGTACTGGACGATCCGCCAAAACGATCCAACCACCAACCACCACGCTTATTCAATGATTCAGCTAGCCGGATTTCACTACCAGACCCACGTTGCACACCAACCCGCACCACTCACTACTGCGGCCGGCGAGCAGACCAACGCCGACATACGCACACAAGCAGCATCCACAACCGCAGAGGACGAGACAACCACGCCCCACCTCAATATTGCCACTTACAACGCGCACAAAGAGCAAATGTCGATGCGACAAGCGACGTTCTACAGCGTGACAGATATACGCTCCATCGCATGGCGAGAGGGCAGCACTCACGAACACAGGCTCTCCTGCATAATGTTCACATCATGGGAACACAAAGGACGACGTCGCGAACCGACTACAGTACGGCGGACACCTGCATGCAGTTCACTACATCGCAGCACCCTTCCAGACTAGGGTGCAGTTTGCTGGCCAGCACAACAATAACGCACGCCACTAAATCCAAATGACAGCTTTCCTTCAAGTACAAGCACTTCAGGATACAATACTCATCTCGCCGACTGCTCATCCTCAAGCTGAAAGCGTCATTTATCAGCGAAGCCATTTACGTCGCGCGCGCCTCATATGCAACATGGCACCAAACATACTACCAAATGGTGGGAATCCATTCCATAGCCTGGCCACTACATGGCCTCACACCATCATGCTTGCAGAGTTCAGTGGAATAATCAACACTAACAGCTCGACAGGCGTTGGCAACACAGCATTGCAAGCACATCAACGACAATGTAGCGCAAGTCCGACTGTCTATGGCAGCTCACGGCCTCACGTGCACTAACACAGTCATGCGCCGCGCACCAACACGCGCACTTGTAAAAAAGAGCAAAGGCAAGCTGACTAAGCATAGAAATGACTACATTGCAATTGCCAATGACTGGCTACCATATTTTACTGACCTACATGTCGACCACAACCACGCCTCAGGATCCAATAGCGAAGACCACTACCCAGTGTACCTCACGATCGAGCACAAGCGACTACATACCAAAACAATAAGGAAATAACCACCTCCATACAATTTGACCAAGATGCAAGACCCAAACAAACAAACCCTATTTGACAAACTACTCGACAGCCAACCGCTACCAACATGTAATACGCACATTAACCAACATCACCACTTGATCACCAACACAATTCACGCAATAGCAGCATAACGCTTCGCAACAGACGACTTAATACCCCAGCAAACCTACATCACCCCTGAGACCATGAAGCTCACGCGACTCAGGCGACATGCCATAGCAATCCTACGCCCGAGCAAAAATACGAGCACTACCGCTACGCTGCACAAACTCAACAACGACATTACACAGTACCTAACAGGACAACCAACAGACCAGCTCACACACAAGCGCTTCACTTAGCACACTATAGACACCCCCTGCCGACGAACACTACGACGCACAACAAGCATTACGGCATTTCCCAGCAGCAACCAGAACACCACTGGACCATCATCTCAAGAAGGAGGCGCCGACCACATAGCAGCACCATCCAACAATTTCCAGCGCATCCACGACATGCACGAACACAGTGCAGCTTGGCAACGCGCACGGGCTGCGCGACGATACGGACCAGCCACCAGGAAAAGAGCAGCCAAAGCACAAACCATGCCTTTCTTCACAGACGCAACGGGGAAAATGCTGGAAACCGACGAACAACACAAATACGAATTTACAAGAAACTTGGCACGACAAGAACAACTACACTCACGGACAACGACGGCTCATTTCAACACTACAACCTCACTCGGGAATCTACTGACCCGGGTCAATCCATACCCGGGTCAATTCAAGCTTTGCAAAATCCGGCAGAATCCTGCAGAATCCTGCGCCCAAGCCCAGGTCCGTGCTTGCCTGGCTCTGCAACATCCTTCAAGATCCAGCGCTCTGACTGGCCCCCGATTGCATTGCTCCCTGTTTCTTGAACCCCGATGGAGAGGGGGGAGTCTGGTTCCCGACCTCTGGTTGAACGCGACTGATTGCAGCAGTGCGTCCTGTGGGGGAGACCCCACCTGCTCAAATGCTCCTGGCGAGTCGCAGCTGCAAGCTCCCGACGTCCGACGTTTCCAGACGTTGGGAGCCTCTCCCCCCCTTGAGGGGCAACCTCAAGGGGGCACAGGGGGGACCGGCGCAGGGGGAACATCGACCCACCGATCGCCCACTGATCGGCGATAGGCCCTGATAGCGATACCAACTGGGCGGGGTGGACTGTTGAGCCCTCGGCGCTCACTGGGCCACTGTGGGTCGATGCGCCCCACCCCTGTGCCTTATCCCCCCCCTGATGTTTTACCAGCCTCGAACTTATCCCTATCCCTAAGATCGACACGCCAAAAGGCGATGACAATCTTAGGGATCCGCCCTCAAAAAATAAGGGAATCCCTAAGATCGGCATCGTGAAGAGGAGATGCCCAGCATAGGGATAGGGATATGTTCCAGGCTGGTAAATGTTGTCTTGAAAACTTTCGGATCACAACTCGGCTTTCTGGCGGTCGATCGCCACGACCTGGGCACCCTCAGAACGAACGACTTCGGCGAGGCGCAGCCGGTGGAAAAAAATACCCCGAGGCGGGGAGACCGCCGAGGAGCGACGGAAAAGGCCTGAACACCTCGAACCTCGAACTTCGCCCTGAGCGCCTCCTGCATCCCCTTGTTGAGCCCATCCCACCCTTAGGGGCCTCCTAGATGGGGTCTGAGTAGATGTGGTCGTATGATCGCGACATCGGCAATGCGTCGGCGACGGCGCGATCCTCCGACCCCATCTACTCGGGCCCCATCGAGGACCATGGCTCCAGCCATGATATCCCCCCCCCTTGTCATCACCCCTCCCTTGGCCGCCCCCGACCACGGGGGCGCGGCCAAGAGGGGGAAGGAGGAGGAGGAGAAGGAGGAGGAGGAGGAGGAGGAGGAGGAGGACGAGGACGAGGAGCAGGAGGAGGAGGAGGAGGACGAGGAGGCCACCCCACTGACCCTGACCCCGGCAGGCCCCCCCCTGGTGCGCGCCCTGCGCCGCCCCCAGCGGCGCGCGAACCCGCCAGCAGCGCCAGAGCCCTGCCCGGCGGGCGCGCACAGAAAGTTATGGTGGGGGCAGCCCTCTTCGAGGGAAGGGCAACGGTATCTTCCTCGTGGCCTTGTAGAACGAAGCCAAAACGAGGATAGCATTTGGTGAAGAAAAATCGAGAATCTCTGAAATTTGGTGGCTCTGGAAGATGTATCGGGCCCCGCGGCCTTCCCAAAGCGTTCCGGAACGTTCTGGCACGGGTTTTGATCCTCGTCCTGCTCGCCCCGTCCGAACGTTTCTCGTGGCCTTCTCCCCTCCCTGCGGCTCACTTCCCCCTGGAGGCCTGGAGTCCTTTCCCGTGGCTGGCCTTGCCTCCCGGCCAATCTGTTGACGGCCCCTGGGTTCAGTGAGGGCCCCAGAGGCCGGAAGCGGCCAAACACAAGAAAGGAGGAACTGCATGAACACACCTTCCCGAAGCAAATGCAAAAGAGGAAGAACGGCACAAGCCCCGGTGGCGGCGCCCTTGGCGCGCTCCGCGCGCCGGGGAGAGGGGCCCAGCGCCAGTCCAAAGAATCCGCGCGGAGCTCCGACAAGTTATCTTACTGTGCGTGTCTTCTGCGAGAGATGGGATGCCAGGGAAGACGTTGGCCTTCTTAGAAGGCAGAGGCCTTTCGCACGGTGCCATGGCGACCCGGCGCGGTGGCCTACGCTTGCCGCAAGCGCTGCACGCCACGCCGCGCGACCTCACGCGGGCAGTTTGCGCGCGAATGTCCGCACAGTCGATGCCGCTCTACTGCGTCGCCAACATGGGGTCCGAGCAGATGGGGTCGGATGATCGCTTCGCACCCCGGATGCATCGCCGATGCATCGGCACTGCGAGGGCGATGTCGGGGAGAGGAGCATCGGGATCCACACCGCGGGTGCGTCGGCGATGCGGGGCGATCCTCCGGCCAGACTCGAACCCCATCTGGGAGGTCCAGATAGAAGCTCTCCCATCTTCTAAAAGACCTTCTTGGTAGGAGCCCCCGGGCCACGCTGAGAAGGGCCCTGCTTGTGAAGAGTCCACCCTCGCCTTCTCAGAAGGCCCTCCCCCCCTCGCGCCACCTCCTCCTCAGACCCCCGACGCTTACTCTGTGTGCCGACCCAAGATCTCCAGGCTGACCCTCGAACGTTCGTGTTCATGATTTGTTTCTCCATCCTCGAACACATTCTCCGCCACTGGTCATCGCTCGGACGTCCATTCCCTGTGTTTTTCATCGGTTTCGTGCGTGGCTTTTTCGCAAGATGATCCAGGATGCTCCTTAATAATCCCCACCGAGAAAAAAGCACACGTCCGAGCGATACCAAGGCCATGTCTTCTTCACGCCGCGCGCAGAAGGAAGGGGTCTGGTCCTGCGCGTGCCAGCACCGGCCTGGCCTGGGCCTCACTGGCACGTCCCCCCCCCCCGGATGGGGATGTGCAGGCTGCTCCGCTCGGGTCTCGACGGGCCCAGCTCCAGCCGCGGCGGTGGGACGGTGGGGGTCGAGATGCAGTCGAGCCTGTCTCTCTACAGGGGGAATATTCAAAAATAGTACAGAAGCATAGCCTGGGACTATTTTTTGAATATTTTTGGGCATGTTCTGCATATGTTTTTAAACTTTTTTATTTTTCGTCCAAAATACCCCTGTAGGGGGACAGGCCCGACCTAAGGGTTGAGATACAGTCGACCTTGATCAGCAGGCCGACCCTTCCAAGCCAAAGGGTGCCCTCCGTCCTGAGTACGGCGCGCCGCTTCTGCTGCACTCCTGGGGCAAGACAGCGCCCTCTGGGTCGGAGGCCACGCTGCCCTCGGAAGAGCCCCCGTGTCCTCCCGCGCGTCCTGCCATGGCCCCGTGGGGCTGGACATGGGCCCCCGAGGAGGCCCCAAGAGGCCTCCAAGGGGCCCCAACGAGGCCCCACGAGGCTCCCACAAAGCTCCCAGGAGGCCTCCAAAGAGGCCCCCAAGAGGCCCCCAAGAGGCCCCAAGGTTGCTCTCGAGAGGCCCCCGAGAGCGCCCAGAAGAGACCCGAAGAAGCATCCCCGAGACCTCTGACCCACAAGGAGGAGGAGGAGGAGAAGGAGACGATCCTGACGACAGAGGCTCTGGACTGGAGCTCGCCGCCCGCCTCTCCAGGCCCAGGCTCCGCGCGGCGAGCAGCCGGCGCACCGCCTGCGCCGGGGGGGGGTCTCGTGCGCGCCCTCGGCCGCGTGATCCTCCTCGCCCTCGTCCTCGCTCTGCTCGTGGCTCCTCCTCGCCCTCGTCCTCACACTTGCCGTCGCTCGGACGTCCATTTCCCGTGCATCTTTCGGTTTCGTGCGTGTTTTTTTTGCTCGATGGTCCAGGATGGTCCTGGACGGTTCTCGCCGAGAAAAAAAGCACACGTCCGAGCGATGCCAGGTCACATGGGACGCGCCGGGGCATACTAGTACTATATGTCCTCCTTGGAGGCGCGCGTCCGACACGAATATACAGTATACCCAAATTGTAGTGTATCGTTTCCCGAGCGGTGTGGCCAGGAAGCGCCAGCAACCACGCATATACTGTACAGTTTCTCGGTGCGCGCGTGGCCCCTGGGGGGGGGCGACGAACACATAGTATTATCATGTTAGGGTGGCGCCGATCACATGCCGAGTCGTTCAGGGTTGGATTGCACTCGTCACTGTACCGATCTTGCAGACGTGCTGCAGCGGATGTTTGCGTAGATTTTATGTCAATGCAAAACCCCGAAACGGCGAGCGAAAAACGAAGCGAATTCCGCGTGGATGTCTTGTAGTCTCCATTCCTAGCCGAACAAAACTCCCGCACGCAATTCTCCAGGACACACTCTGGGCCCATCCGAGTGTTTTCCGAACGATCTCCGCTCTGCGATGTTGGCGCGATGACCCTCGTCCTTGAGTATCGTTGAACCGATCCCCATCCCCAGCGGCGTGGCATGGGCCCCACTGGCCGATTTACTCCCCCTAAGATGGGGATATGTCGTTCCCTTCGGGTTTCGAGGGGCGTATCCCCGACTGGGGGGGTGACTTGGTGGGGGTCTCGAAGGGGATGGGGATGGGGATGGGGATTGGTTAAATGTCGGCAGTGGACAAACCTCCCTTCAGTAAACCTCCCCTTGGTGAAAACGGCCTGGGGGCGAAACCGACGGACCTGGACCCGCAAAGACGACGGCCGCGACGCCCTCTCGCGAACCGAAAGCGGCCAATTCGCTAATCGACGTGTCAGGGTAGGTCTGCCCACCCCCGAAAACGATACCGAGTCCCCTCTCCTCCTGTGCGCTTCTCGCGGGGCCCGCACAGAGAGAGACGCAGCCATCGGGAGGCAGCAGAGAAGCAGCAGCAGCACAGCGCGCGCGCGCGACCGCCCCAACAGGCCGCCGCTGCGCCCGCGCCCTCCCGCGCGTGCCGAGGCGCTCTGGCAGGGGTCGCCCCTCGGTCCGCGAGCGTCACGGGTGGCAGGAGCGCGTTCTGATCTCATTGAGGTGGCATGCTAGGAGGAAGATGCTGGAGGCCTCGAGCGGCAGCTTGAGACCAGATTTGCGTCGGATCTACGTCGGATTTACGTCGGGTTCACGTCGGACTACCTCGGATTTACGTCGGACTGATTCCGGAGCATCGCCGCGCGAGCGTCGACCCACAACTTACTGAACTGACAAGTGGACTAGATCATCTTACTGTTACGCGCCGCGCGAGGCATCCAGGATCTTCCTCATAAGGCATGGTGTTCCAAGGCATGCAGTAGGGGCCCGTCCACAAGAAGCCTTCCACAAGAAACCCGACCCCGAGACCGCAGGACGTCCACAGCTTTTTGGTGTGGGAGCGTCGCGCTCTGACTCGCAAAGCCGTCGAAACCCAAAACACCCGGGGCACCCTGGAGGCACGCAGGGTGCTTCTTGGCATGGGCCCCCACTGCAGTGAGGGGGCCCCCCGCTATGCAGCTCGCTGTTCCACTGTGCTTATGGCGCTCGCCATGGCTCCGCTCGTCGCCCTGGGCCTCGCTTCCTCCGTCCGCTTCTCCTCCGCAGCTCAAGGAGCACAAGTGCCAACTGCCAACAAATACCCACGACAATAACATCTTGGAGGGCTTCTTGGCGTTGTTATAAGTATCCGTGTTGCCGCTAATGGATCATGCGTCCACGCTCCCGCTTGGATGCCCCACTGGCCGATGATCCACGCGGATGCTGCCCTAGAGGCCTCCTAGATGGGGTCGGAGTAGATGGGGCCGGAGGATCGCGCCATGCATCGCCGATGCATCGGCGACGTCGACGCGAAGCACATCGGGCTGCACAGCGTACCGCATCGGCGATGCGGCGCGATCCTCCGACCCCATCTGCCCCATCTGGGATGGGAGGCCGAGGTCCACGCGGATGCTGCCCGGCACCCGTCTCGAAGGCCGTCGTCCGTCTGAACCATCACGCTCATGCTCGGCCTCACTCCTTGCCAAGACCTCCCTGCGTCGCAAAGAAGCAGTCGCGGAAGAAGGCTTTTGGCCGTCTTCGGCCTCGAAGGGCCCTCACCCGGCCCCAAGGCTGTCAAAAACTCGACTCGGCACGTGACAACCTAACAGACAACCCCAACCCTATCCCGAAGAGCCCAATTTCGGGTTGGGAGGGGGGGGGGGTACGGGCCCCATGTGTTTTTTCGTTGTCCCGACCCTCCCCCAACTGGAAATCGAGGGCAAATTGAGGCCTTCGGGTTGGGTCGGGGTGGCCTGGTGGGTGGTGAGGACGAGAAGCCAGCCCTGGGGAAAGGGTCTAGACTTCGGGGGCCCCGCGTGGAAAACAAGCAGTACATCGGATCTCTGGGTCCTCGTCCTGCCCGTCCACACTCCCTGGCGCGGGAGAAAACTGGTCCTAGAGCGAAGAATGACAGAAACAGAAAAACTCAGAGGCCCGCGCGAATGTCTCGGATCCGCGCTGGACCCCCCTGGCGGCGCCTCCAGCGCCGCCCCTCGCGCGCTCCGCGCGCCAGGGAGAGGGCTCCAGCACCGATCCGAGAAATCTGCGCGGACCTCTGAGCTTGTATGTTTACATGTCATTTTTCGCTCCCCGAACAATTGCCCGATGTGTGTTGCTTGCCACACGCACTGGCGCTCTCTGCGCCTGGGCCCTGGGGCACCTGGCCCACGCGTGGCACCTCGCGACCCGGCGTCCGCCTTGGTTCCCACTCCTGGTGTCCGTCCGATGGCGGCCCCTGCCTAAGTCTGAGTCTCGCGTGCAATTACAAAGGGGAAGCAGGAAGAACGGGTTGCAGTGGAGGCCAGTCCACAAGAAACCTTCCACAAGAAACCCAACCCTGAGACCCCAGGACGTCCATCGATTCTTGGTGCGGGAACCCAGGCCAATGCCGACCCCCCACCCCCCCACCACCCCTTTCAACAAGCAATGCACATAGCACTTAGAATTTAGAACCCAAATCTGGTTCATGCGCGGACCCCCCGCGTTCACTTTGCGTTAGTTTGCATTGGTTTTTGGTTGGGTCGGCGGGGGAGATGCTGGCATATTGCCTGCTGGGTGAATGCCAACACCCCTCCACCATCCCCGCGATCACTTTGCAGTGGTTTTGAAAGGGACGGAAGGGGATGCTGACATATTGCCTGCTGTGTGAATGCCACCCCCCCAACCATCCCCCTGTACGAAGGGCACTTTGCACCAACATCTGGAAAATGCGCGGACGGCCCGCGATCACTTTGCATTAGTGTTCTGATAGGGGCGGCGGGGGTGGCGGCTTATTGCCTGCTGTGTGCAGCGCCTCCCAACCATCCCTTGCAACAAAAACAACACGTACACGTTGCAGCGTTGCATCAGAATCTTGATCACGCGCGGACGCCCCGCGATCACGCTCGCTGGTGTTTGACATGGGTGGCGGGGGTGGCGGCAGATTGCCTGGCGAAGTGAGGCAGAAGCTGGACCGATCAGGCGGCGGAGCGGAGACGTGGACCGAGTCGGCGGTGGCCCTGGCCCCGGGGCCTGGTAGGGGGGGGGGACCGCCAGCGAAGCAGAGAGCTTCCCACCAGCAAGGTTGTCCACAGCGAAATCCGCCGACCCTTCGGCACGCGGAAGACGCTGTCGTCGTCCTCGTCGTCGTCCCCAAAAAACCTGAGAAACAATGAAATCAAAGAACGTCGTAATTGAGTCGAAGGGAAGCCCCTTCCCTTTGATCCCTTCCCCGCCGTGGGGGGGAGTCCAGTGGCGGTTCTCTGGGGGGGTCCCTGGGGGGGGGGTACCTGAGGAGGGGTCCCGGGGGGACGACACGCGATCGCTTTCGCCCCCATGAACCAGGGACGATCTCGGTCCCGTAGAAGATGAGACATCTGCGTAGACAGAAACTGTGGAGTTCCGCGCAGGTTTCCTGCATCGGCGCTGAACCCCGCTCCCTGGAGCGCGGAGCGCGCCATGGGCGGCGCCGCCAGTGGGGCCCCCATTGCTGAACCCCCAAAACCGCGCGGAACACTGGCAATTGTCATTCAAGCCCGTCCAGAATTAAACCGATGCCGCTGCTCCCGGGACCTCCTCTCCTGGGGTGCGTTCTGGCCACACTCATGAGAGGCGAATCCAGCCGTGGCGGCGAGGGCTCTCTGGGGCGAGCAGCGGCATCGGCAAGGTTCCTCCTCGGAGGCCTGGGAGGCCCAAGTCTCCGACGTCGTGGCTTGTTCACGACGTGGGCACCTAAGAAGTCCGGAGCCGCGGTGGCCTCGCCGAGCAATTCCGCCCCGAGAGCGGTGCAACTCGCGACCGGGAGCTGGCAGCAGCGGTTTGGAGCGGTTGCCGAAGCCAACCTGCGATCGCCCCGTGTCTTTTTTGCTTGCTCACGCGCCGTCTGGCGCGGGGCACTCGCAAGCACGCTGGGACCTGGGAGACCCATCTCAGACGTCGTGCCTGTTTCAAAACGAAACCTGGAACCCTAGAGGTCTGGCCCCCTTTCCCAGCACCAATTTTTCAGCCCGAGCTGTTTTGTTGACGCTCCTGGGGACCAAAGAGAAGCCCCCCGTGGGCCGAACGCAGCCAGTAACCGTCCGTCGCTACAGGAGGGGCCCGACCACAAGAAACCTTCCACAAGAAACCCAACCCTGAGACCCCAGGACGTCCACTGTTTTTTGGTGTGGAAACGCCACGATTTACATCGCAACACCATCGAAACCCAAGAAACCCAGGGCACCCTGGAGGCAAGCAGGGTGCTTCTTGGCATGGGTCTCCACTGCACTGTTTCGCAGCAAAAGGCGAAGAGATCTCGGCTCTGGGAGGCCTCGGGGACGCACGGTCCCCGGGCCAACGCCATCCCGGGTCGGCCAGGGCCCCCTCGCGTCCGGCCGCTCAGCAGCGCCCAGGGGTCAGCGGAGGGCGGAGGCGGGGAATCGGCCCCGCAAGCCCTGAGATCCGACGTCGCGGAAAAGTGGAGACATCGACAGAAATCTTGAGAAAGCCCTGGGCCCCATCTTTCTGCGGGCACTTCTCGAGCCAGATGGATCCGTGATGGCGCCGGGGCCCCAAAGGAGGCAGAACCGCCCCGCGTGAAAAAATGCGACGCCAAGATGATGGTGGCTCCCAAGCCTTTGTCAGCGGGTGTTGGCCGACCCCCGTTGGCGCTGATCCCCGCTGCGTGCGCCCCGACGGAATCGAGAAAACACGCGCAGCCTGCGAAACTCACATCGTCGGAGATCTTGGGCCGCGATTTCTGCACGCCGCGCGACGTGATGCTGCCCGATCCCTGCCCCCACTCGGCTGCCCGCAAGAGCGGCCCTGGCCGAGAGTGGCCCTCGGTGCGCGGCGTCACGGGGAACGCGGGTGGCCAAACCCGGGTGCGCAGGCCGCTGCTGCCGCTTCGCAGCCTGCGAGCGGGGAGCCCCGTTGAGCCCGCAGCGGAGGTCACTCCAGCGAAGGGCCACTCTTACGTGTAGGAGAGCGCAATTTGGGGTTCGGGGCCATATCTGGCGTAATGGGAAGGGAAGGAGGGGGGAACGGGGGGGGGGGGGGGGGCATAAGGTAACGGCCCCTCCCCCCAAACTTGCCGGACGCGCTGCGGCAGTACCGGGGCCGCACTGAGGGGGGGAGCGTTACGTTATGGGAGGGGGAGGCGGGGGGGAGGGCAGGGGGCACAACGCGCGTTATGGCCCAGAGGGTAAAAACAAACTCTCTAGCCGAAGGCGATGTGGTCGTGGTCGTCGTCGTCGTCGTGGTCGTGGTCGTCGTGGTCGTCGTGGTCGTCGTGGTCGTCGTCGTCGTGGTCGTCGTCTTCGGCGTCGTCGTGGCCTGGGCCCCCTGGCTGCACGAAGCCCGAGGGCCCTCGCTGATCTTCAAAGGGTCGGCGGGGTGCCGCCTCCGCCAGCGCCTCGTCGCCGGCGGCCCCGCGGCCGGCCGCGCGCGCAGCCCTCGAGGCCTTCAGCGCATCCTCGGCCTCGAGGCCTGCGGCACCGAGGGGCCCAGAGCCCAGGCGTCCCGCGTCTCGAACAAAATGAGGGGCAACGATCACGGGGGACTGGCACGGGGGGGGGAAACATCGACCTGGAATCGGCGATACATCGCCAGTAGATCGGCGATAGGCCCCCGATCGTGAGTCCGCACGCTCCTGGGCAGGTTGGGGCTATTGGGCCCCAACCGGCGATCAATGGGCGATTCTGGGTCTATGCACACCCCCCTGGTGCCTGTCTCCCTCATGATTGCCCTTGAACAAAATATCGAGGCCTGACATTTAAATTGTTCTCGGTCGTGGACGCACTGACCCGGGTCGATGCAAACCCTGGTCAGTCAGGCTTCGAAAGATCCTGCAAAATCCTGCGCCCAAGCCCGGGCCAGTGCGCCTCTGGCTCTGCAGGATCCTGCAAGACCCTGCGCTCTGGCTGACCCCCGTTCGGCGCTCTGGCTGACCCCCGTTCCCGTTTGCATTGGCCCCCGTCTCAAGGCTCACGGCTTGGCGTCTCGGGGCCCTCACCGCGCTCGGGATGGATTACAGGTTCCGGAGAAGGAGAAGGAGGAGGAGGGGGAGGAAAGGGGAGGAGGAGGAGGAGGAGGAGGAGGAGGAGGAGGAGGAGGAGGAGGAGGAGGAGGAGGAGGAGGGGCAGGTCCCGGGGAAGGGGTCGAGAAGCTTTGAGGCCCGTGCCTCGAACAGCTCGCAACGCCGGATGTCTGGGGAAGGCGCCCCGGGGGCCCAGGGGAGCAGGGAACTGCCACTGGCTGCCTCGTCCTCCCCTCTGAGATCTTGGCGTCGCCATTCTTTCGCACTGGGCGTCTTCGCCCGACTTCGGGCGCCGGGACCCTCACGGATCGATGCGGCTGGAGCTTCAGAAAGATGGGGCCCAGGGATCCAGTTGATTTTTTTGTGGCCGCGATGCTGCAAACATTTTGTGACGTCGGATCTCAGGGTCGCCCCCTTCCCCGCTGGCTACCTACTGATCGTCTCTCTCTCTCTCTCTCTCGCTCTCTTTCCACGTCCTCCTTGTAAGATGAAATCAACGATCAATGCAGAGAGGATGTCTGGAATGACATCGAAACTGAACGAAATGTCAGACTGATAGGGCCGAACGGTCATTCATTGTCTTGGGTGCGTGGCTGAACAAAGAACTCGTGGTGATAGTTCTGCTTGTTGCGTTGTTGTTGTTGCTGCTGCTGCTGTTGTTGTTGCTGTTGTGGTTGAACTCTCACTTCTGAGAAGTAATCATTATTGATCCCCCACCGGTGTATACTGTTTTTGTTTTCAATCAAAGTGTGCCCCTCGACGCTCGCACCCTGGTTTTTACTAGGGAAGGTCTTGAAGGTCAAAAGGAGCCCCTGGCCCCCCAGATTACAACAATTCGCCGGCCCAACGGGCCAGGGCGTGCTAAGATCTCCGGTAACAGGTATACAGTATTTCTAGTTCGCGCGCGCGGGGCGGCCCCAGGAGTCCCCGGGCGAAAAGTACCCCGGCAGGTCCCCGGCAAGGTGGGGGCCAGAGATGCCGGACCGGGCAATTTTTCGACACCCCTCACGAGGATCGTGGCCTCCGAGGGGGGGGGCGCAATCGACTACCCCCGCCCTTGCCCCAAGAGGCCCCCGAGAGCCCCCCAAGAGGCCCTGGGGGCCCCCAAGACGCCGCCAAGGAGCCCCAAGAGACTCCCAAGAGGTCCCCAAGAGGCCCTAAAGAGGGCTCCAGGGCCGGCGGAATGAGCGAAGCGATTAAATAACGGCTCCCGCCGGAGACTTCCTCCAAATTTACTCAGGACCTCCGCTCCCGCCCGAGACTTCCTCGTATCTTATTCAGGAATCGCGCTCTCGCTTGGGACTTCCTTACAATTTATTGAGGAATCGCTCTCCCGGCGCTCTGGAGTCGCGCTCTCGCTGGAGACTTGCTTGCAATTTACTGAAGAATACCGCCCTGGCGTTGGAATTTCATACAATTTACTCAAGCGCCGCGCTCCCGACACCCAGGCACCCATGAGTCGCGCTCACGCTTAGGACTCCCTCACAGATTGCCCAGGAATCAGGATCTCGCTGCCCTTCGTGGCCCCGTTGCAGCCGTTCGTGGCCCCCTCGCTTTGTTTCGTGGCCCCGTTGCAGCCCTTCGTGGCCTCTTCGCTGCCCTTCGTGGCCCCGTTGCAGCCGTTCGTGGTCCCCTCGCTGCCCTTCGTGGCCCCGTTGCAGCCCTTCGTGGCCCCTCTCGTTTTGTTTCGTGGCCCCGTTCCAGCCCTTCGTGCCCCCCTCGCTGCCCCTCGTGTTCCCGTCGCAGCCCTTCGTGGCCCCGTTGCAGCCCTTCGTGGCCCCCTCGCTGCCCTTCGTGGCCCAATTGCATCCCTTCGAAGCCCCCTCGCTGCCCTTCGTGGCCTCATCTATGCATGCCCTTCGTGGCCCCCGCTCGCTCGCGCCCGCGGTGGCCCCATATGCATGCCCTTCGTGGCCCCGCTGTCGCCCTTCGTGGCCCCCTTGCTGCCCTTCGTGGCCCCGTTGCTGTCCTCAGTGGCCCCGTCATTGCCCTCCGCGGCCCAGTATACGTATGCCCTTCGTGGCACCCGCTCGTTCGCGCCCGCTGTGGCCCCATGTGCATGCCCTTCGTGGCCCCGCTGTCGCCGTTCGTGGCCCCCTTACTGTCCTACGTGGCCCAGTTGCTACCCTCCGTGGTCCCATTGATGCCTTCTGTGGCCCCGCATTATCTGCCCTTCGTGGCCCCCGCTCGTTCGCGCTCTTCGTGGCCCCATACGCGTTCCCTTCGTGTCCCCGCTGTCGCCCTTCGTCGCCTACTTCGTGTCCTTGTGGCCCTGCTCTCGTTCTGTCTCGCTGCGTTCGCTCGTCGTCGTCGTCGTCGCCGTCGTCGTCGTCGCCGTCGTCGTCGTCGTCGTCGTCGTCGTCGTCGTCGTCGTCGTCGTCAACGTCGACGTCAATGTCGACGTCGACGTCGACGTCGTCGTCGTCGTCGTCGTCGTCGGTCCTCTGTCCGTCCTTCTTGGGGTCGGGTCGACGGTCCGCGGCCGCCTCGCCGATCAGCGCTGCCGCTGGCCAGGCCGACGGTCCGCGGCCGCCCCGCCGCTTGCCGTGGCCCGGCCTGCAGGAAAGAAAGGTATACCCCCCAAAAGGGGTTCGATCGAAGACGAAAAGGGCGGGCGAGGGTTAGGGAAATACGCGTTATTGGACACTCGAGCAGATCAGGGCGAACAATATTAAACTTATTATTGTTGTTGTTGCTGATGTTGTTGTTGTTGTTGTTGCTGCTGCTGTTGTTGAACATTATTAATTCTAAAGAATAATTATTGTTGGGACCCCTGGTGCACGGCCCCCCTGCGCCGCCTAGGCCGCAGCTACATTTTCATCATTTTCGTGAGGAAGCCTCAGGTAATACGATGTCATCAAGATCCGGTTGTTTTGTTGTAATCCGTTTTCCCTTGCAAAAAACACTATAAAATGACATTTCTTGTTCTAATATAATCAAATTTCAAGAATCCCTTGCAAAAAATAAGGTAAAGTGGACATTCGCGCGCGCAAGACGAAATCCTTCCAAAAGCTTAGTGTTCGGAGCGATTTTAACATAAAAACATCAAAAAACCAATGGTTTTTCAACAAAAAAATGTCAAAATCTCATCCCGCGCGCTCTTGCGGATTCGTAGGAAACCCAACACTTTTTAAACATTTCTGTCAAACGGGCTTTTGCGAGCAACTTTTTCGAACTTCTGCGACAACGGTTGCGCACCTGCCAGGGCCATCATCCCTGTCAAATAATACCATGCGGGACACATTCGTTTTTTCTTCGCGCGCGCACGCCGAAATCTCCAAAAACCATTGGGTTCTTAAGAATTTTAGCACCGCGCATCATAAAATCACACGAATCGCACCGTAGGTCCTCGAAAAACACCTGCACGACTTTTCAAAATTTCTACCCGCGCGCGCTGTCCGAATCCTAAAAAAACCAATGGTTTTCCAACATTTATGTTACATGAGCTCGCGCGAGCTACTTTCGCACGCTCTTGCAACGGGGTTCGCGCGCCTGCCAGGGGCCACAATCCCTTGCGGTTGCGCCATAGGTTGCGCCCTCGGCCGCCGAGAATAAAACGTCCCCCTATTGGTTGCGCCATAGGTTGCGCCCTCGGCCGCCGAGAATAAAACGTCCCCCTACTGGTTCCGCTCCTCCTCCTCCTCCTCCTCCTCCGGCGGGGGGCGTGAGGATCCGGCATCGCTCACAACCATCGGGACAACCATCGGGACAACCATCGGAACAACCATCGGGACAACCATCGGGACAATCATCGGGACAGTCATCGGGACAACGATCGGGACAAGCACAACCATCAGGACAACCATCGGGACAATCATCGGGACAACGATCGGGACAACCACAACCATCAGGACAACCATCGGGACAACCATCGAGACAACCATCGGGACAACCATATCCTCTCTCTCTTGTGTATTCCCACATCCCTCAGGAATTTGCCCTAAAGATGTGATCAACTATCTTGTGAGTACGTATCATGTGTATCATGTGTATCATGTACCATATGCATCATATGCAACAGATGTTCTGTGGAAGGCTTCACAACTTCTGTGGGTTAACAAGGCTTAACAACTTCTGTGGGTGTACGAACGTAGGCTTAACAACTTCTGTGGGTGTGTACTCCACGCCAGTGTAGTAGCCACGGTCGTCCGCAGGCCACGAAGTGAAGTGTCCGAACGTCATAGGGCGGGAAGCTGGGTGTGGGTGGTGGCGAAGAGTCGTGTGGATATTTGGTAGAGCTTGCACTGCCCCCCCACAAAGTGGGGGTATTGGCTGGCGTCGCATGAAAACCCTGGCACTGGTGAGAACACTGAGCGTTCGGGTAAAGTGATTGTTGCTGTTGTTGCTGTTGCTGTTGTTGTTGCTGTTGCTGTTGCTGTTGCTGTTGTTGTTGTTGTTGTTGTTGTTGTTGTTGTTTGTTGTCGTCGTCCCACCCGCGACCCACCCCGCGACCCACCCCGCGACCCCACCCGCGACCCACCCGTGACCCTACCTGCGACCCACCAGCGACCCACCCCGCGACCCACACGCGACCCACCCACGACCCACCTGCGACCCACCCTGCGACCCACCCCGCGACCCATCCCGCGACCCATCCGCGACCCATCCGCGACCCACCCGCGACCCACCTGGCGACCCACCCGCGACCCACCCCGCGACCCGACCTCAAGGGAGGAAAAAACACACGGACCCGACAATTGACGTTTATTAAACGTCCTGGGCGTTGACTAAACAGACCTGCCCTGTTCGATTCATTCCGTGCGTGCGTTTACTAAACGGCCTCGCTTGTCGGGGTGATTATCATGGGGTGGATTTTCTGCCCTCTGCACCCGCGACCCACCCGCGACCGACCCCACATTGGTTTAACGAAAAATCGGCGCCTGCGGCGGGCTCGTTGTATGACGAAACTTTGGAGCCTGCGGTGGGCTTCTCCAGAGTCTCGCAAACTGCCGACGTCCCCACCGCCCCCTCACTCTTATCCGCATCTGCGGGGTGCTACGTATTTCGCAAAGACTCCCAAATGCCAGCCTACTCAAATGTGCGCAGACCCCTTGAGGATCGTCTCGAAAGCTGGCCTAAAGCGGCACGCTGTGTCACCGCGAAGATGCGGAGCCAATCTTCCTTGTACGGATGCGTGGCAACACGAGCATGCTGACATGACGAATTGTGGGACTCAACTGCTTTTCCCTTCTGGGCTGGTCCTTGTCCTCCTCCCCTCCCAGGCTGATGCTCTTGCGTGGTGGATTCCACTTCTAGGGAAACAAACTTTTCTCGTCATCCCAGACTGGACGGGGTCACTGGGAAGATATCGAGAGGTCCAAAGGGGGACGGGGTCGCATCGAGGTTCGAACGCTTTGACATATTTTTCATCATCCCGGACAGGACGGGGCCCATGCTAAATTGCAGAGAGGTCCGGAGGGGGATGTGATCGTATCGAGGTTCGAGCACCTTGAGCCAGTTATCACCACATCCCAGGCAGGACGGGGTCCCTGGGAAGTTGTCGAGGGGTCTGGTGGGGGATGGGATGGGATCAGGCGTGGGCCGCGGCGGGACTGCCCTCGAGATCCTGGCCAGAACGCACCCGATGACAGGTCTGGGGGTCTATATCGGTCTCCCAGGCCTGCACAACCTGGCGGCTCGAAAAAACGTGATGCGGCACGGGTAAGGCAGCAACGGGAAATGTGCAAACTAAGTATATCTTCAACATTTCATGATCCCCCAGGAGGTCCTGCTGTATGCCCGCCGAACATCGGCACGGTGCCCTTCCCTCCCCAGACCACGGTCCCTCGTAAAAAGAACCCGCTCCGGAGGTCATCCCGAGGCCACGATCGACTGGTGCAAAAACGATGGATCCGCGCTCCCGAAGGCACGATCCCTCGTAGATGTTCGACGCGGAGACCCTCGCACGTGCATCCCACCTCCTGGCAATTCTCGCTGTGAGCCTCTGCATGGGAGTCTTGGCCGGCGGCTCTCTCTTGGAGCACCCACATGCTACGCCCGCTGCATCGGGGTGATCTCGTGACCCTGAACGCAGAGAGGCGTCAGGGGGGCCCACACCAGCGTTGCGCCCGAGACGTTATAACCCATCTGGCCGCGATCGGGCAAGTGCAACACCGTGCCACGCGCTACATCTGCTGCATCGCGGAGACCGTGAGGCTGTCAAGTGACAGGAGTCGGGGGTGCCCAAACCAGCGAATCGTCACGGGGCACTCCCCAAGGCGGAGCGCGAACGGGCAAGTGCACCCCCCCCCGGCGGCTCCTCCTTAGTGCCTGCTGTATCAAAGATCTCAGGAAGCGCTCAACAGGTAGGAGTCGGGGGCGCCAACCGAGCAAACCGCTTTAGACGTCCCCACGATGTGGGCGCGAACGGGGACAAGCAAAACCTCCTGGGGGCTCATCTTTCGGGTGTCCAGGGAGGCCAAGTGCTATGCCTGTTATATCGCGGTGGTCATGGGACTCTCTGGGGCAAGAACCGGAAACACTAAACGAACGAACGAACCGAACCGCTCGGGGCATTCCCACAATCATGGCGCAAACGGAAACTGAACTACTCCTGGCGGCTTCCCCTTAGGGTGCTCGAGTGTAATGCCTGCTACAACGCGGTAGTCGGATGGCTCTCAAAATATGAAGTAAAGCGTGCCATGGACGCATGCCTGAACGAGCATCTCGTGACACACCTGAACCGCCCTCCCACAAAAACATTGAGCGCCCCTGGAGGACCGCCCCCCCCCCCCCCCTGGACATCGCCCTCCCTGACCAGCCCCCGCCCCCCCCCCCTCCGCGGGGAGGTGGGGGGCCCGAACCCGGGAAGGGGGGGAGGGCCCCGTCGAAGGATGGGAGGGGTTTGAACCGGGGGGCCCCCCCTTGGGTTGCAAGGGGGGGCTCGAACGCTCCCCCCCTGTCTAATGTGCGGGGAAGGTTCGAACTGCCCCCCCCCTGAATTGCAGGGGGGGGGGGTCGAACCGGCGAGGCCATTGCATGCATGGTGGTCGCCTGCCTGCTCGCTCGCTCGCTCGAGCAAGCGAGCGAGCGAGCGAGTCGAGCGGGTCGGGTCGGGCGGGGCATGGTGCTCGCGTGTTTGCTCGCTCGCTCGCTCGAGGAAGCGAGCGAGCGAGCGAGAGCAAAGATCGGTCGTCGTCGTCGGCGTTCGGCGTCGTCGTCGCTGTCAGAGTCGTCGTCGTCGTCGTCGCCGTCGCCGTCGCCGTCGCCGTCGACGCCGTCGTCGCCGCCGTCGCCGTCGCCGTCGCCGTCGCCGTCGCCATCGCCGTCGCCATCGCCGTCGCAATCGCCGTCGCCGTGACCGTGACCGTGACCGTCGCCGTCGTTATCGTCGTCGTCGAAATACTCGTCGCCGTCGCCGTCGCCGTCGCCGTCGCAATCGCCGTCGCAATCGCCGTCACCGTGACCGTCGCTTTCGTCGTCGTCGTCGGCGTCTCCGTCACCGTCACCGTCGTCGTCATCGTCGTCGTAGTCGTCGTCGACGTTTTCGTCGTCGTCTTCGGCGGCGGCGGCGGCGTCGCACATCGTCGTCGTCGTGATCGTCCTCGCTGCCCGACGGCGCTGGCGCCAGCGCCAGCGCTCGCCGTCGTCGGTTGCGGGGGAGCCCCCTTCCCGGTTCGACCCACCCCCTTTGAGAGAGGAGGGCCCCCCATGGTCCCCCCACCATCCCGTGTGAACACCCCCCCCCACTACACTTGAGCCCCCCCCACCTTGCAATTCAGGGCCCCCCCTCGTCTCTGGTTCGAATCCCCCCTCCCCCGATTCGAACCCTCCTCCTTTGCAAGCAAGGGCCCACCACCCGATTCGACCCCCCCTTGGAACGAGCACCAGACTGTGGTTGAGCCTGGATCTGAATATGGGAAAGTCTGTGTGCCAGTGAGTCTGGCTAAGTAAGCGTGAGTCTGAGTAAGCGTGAGTAATCGTGAAATCTGAATCTAGGAGAGAGCGTGATCCACCGCCGCTTTCCTGTGGAAAATTTCTCCCCCTCTTCATCTGGAACCCGGGGGTCCCCAGCCCCCCCCCCTCTGCGAAAATCCCCCACCGCCCCTGCTGGATCCCCCCTCCCCCCCCCCTCGGAAAACCGGGAGGGGGTCACTACCAGTTCGAACCCCTCCCCCCCCCAGAAAACCAGAGGAAGGTCACTACCCCTCCAGAAAACCGGGGGGGAATTAAACCCGGTTCGAACCCCCCCCTCGAAAACTGGGGGGGTCACTACCGGTTCGAACCCCCCCCCTCTTACCCCTCGAAAGCCGGGGGGGGTCACTATTGAACACCCCCCCCCTCGAAAACCGAAGGGGGTCACTACCGGTTCGAACCCCCCCCCCTTCACCGCCAGCAAACGACTCCCGGTCCCTACCACCGTCCGCACAACATCCCCCACTGCTGTTCCCAGCACCACCCACCGTCCCCGCTGGTTCCACCACCGTCCCTACTGTCCCCACCAGTGCCCCCACCACTGTCGCACTGTCCCCACTGTCCCCACCACTGTTTCCACCATGGTTCCACTCTCCCCACTTTCTCCACGGCCCCAACCACTGCCCGACTGTCCCCACTGCCCCCACTGTCCCACTGTCCCACTGTCTCCTCCGCTGTCCCACTGAGCTGTCCCACTGTTCCCACCACTGTCCCCACTGTCCCTCCCACTGTCCCCACTGTACCTCTGCCCCATTGTCCCACCGCCGTCCTCGCCACCGCCCTCACCACTATCCTCACCACCACTGTATCCTCCACTCTCCCACTGTCTCTACCACGTTCCCACTGTCCCCACACCACTGTCCCCACCACCACCGTCCCCACCACTGTCCCACTGTCCCCACTGTTCCCACCATTGTCCCCGCTGTCCCCACCAGTGCCCCCACAAGTGTGTCGATGTCCCCACTCTCCCCACCATTGTCCCACCACGGTCCCACTCTCCCCACTTTCCCCACGGTCCCCACCACTGTTCCACTGTCCCCACTGTACCCACTACTGTCCCACTGTCCCCGCCGCTGTCCCACTGTGCTGTCCCAGCGTCCCCACTGTCCCCATCGCTGTCCCACTGTCCCCACTGTCCCATCCACTTTCCCCACTGTGCTACTGTCCCACCACTGTCCTCACCACCGCCTTCACCACGGTCCCCACCACTACCGTCCCCACCACTGTCCCACTGTCCCCACCACTGTCCCGCTGTCCCCTCACCACTGTCCCCACCACCATCGTCCTCACCACTGTCCGCACTCCCCTGGTTTTCGAGGGGGGGGCCGGGCTCGAACCGGTAATTACCCCACCCGGTTTTCGAGGGGGGGGGGTTCGAGCGGGTAGTGACCTCCCCCTCCTTTTCATGTTGGACTGGGGGGGGGGGGAGGGGTTCGAACCCGCAATGACCCCCCCCCGGTTTTCAGGAGCGGGGGGGGGGCTCGAACCAGTAGTGAACCCCCTCTGGTTTTCCGCCAGCAGCGGTAGAACACGCTCTGTAGAATGAACCTGATTGTGAGTGGGTCTGAGTGTGATGGAGTATGACTGACTCTGGGAAAGGGAGGGAGACGGCGGGAGTGAGTGAGACTGAGGCTGAGAGATCCCAAATCCAACAAGAACCATGACTCAAGATATGATGGGTGTATAGCGAGGGTTCCGCGCTCCCGGGGCCAAGACCCCTTGTACGAAGCAACAGTTTCGCGCTCCCGAGTTTCCAAAACGGCCGAGGCAGGCAACCAAGGCGGCCAAGAAAACACACAATGCTTCAGACACGGCCCACGATGGCCCTAAGGCGGCCCAAGATTGCCTCAAGACGGCCCAAGAGGCCCCCTCAAGCCGGTCCAAGAGGCCCCCGAGGAGCCCGAGAAAACCCACTCTGAATGGCTTAGTTAGGTGCTTTACAGTGCTCTGGCGTCTTCACATCTCCGGGGCTCTTGCAACTCCAAACAGCGCTAGGGACTTCAAGATGGCCCCAAGACGGCCCACGACAGCTTCCAAAGGGCCCCGATCATCCTCCGAGACTGCCTGACGACATCCTGTAATCCCTGGGTGGCCCAGGACGGCCTCAACGAGAGCCCCAAGCTGGCCCGAGGGCTCGGGGAGGGGCCCACGGCTGCCTTAGAGAGCCCATATAGACGGCCCACGGCGGCCGCAGGAGAGCTCCAAGACTGCCCAAGAAGGCCCCGAGACGGCTCAGGAGGGCCTCCAGACGGCTTCAAGGCGGCCCATAGGACCGCCAAGAGAGGGCAAGAGAGGGGGAGGAAGACGACGAAGACCACAAGAGAAGCCCGACACGACGCGCCTCTCGCAAGCCTCGGGACACGATGTGTCACTCGAAAGCCCTCCGAACAGTCGCCACCCAAGGTGATGGGCTGGCACGGTGGCGGGACTTGCCGCAAGCAACTAATCTAACATTGACGAACGAGCAGCACGCACCCATTGGCCTTATGGGGGTGCCAGAAGGAAGAGAACTGGCTATGGGCATGGTATGGGTGCGGGTTGACGGGCTCTGGAAGAAGCTCCCGCTCGAGCGGGGGCATCCATCCGACAACACGCGCACATAGTCCCCTTCTTCCCCCCTATGGGTATGGGTGTGCGTTGTTCGTTGGTCGAATCTTGCCTTCAACCAATGCCTCCCCTCACTCAGTCGGGATCCTCTTCCACCTCCGCTCTGCCTCGTCCCTCCCATCTTACCTCCTCCTCCTCCTCCTCCTCTTCCACGCTGGTTCAAAGGCTATACAATGTTTCGTTTGCCGTCGACACGGCTGAATAGATCGATGAAATCAACAATCGACGCACCAAATACATGCCAACCGCAATTCGACGCGCTAAAGCACATCAGCCAGACCAGCGCGGAACAGGCTGCGGACAACTAGCTGCATAACGAATAGGTGCTGCAACATCTGTGCCAAATCAAGCCGTTCATCATTTTACGTGCCAAACGCAGACTAACTAGACAAGCGCGCATATAGATCGTGGAGGAACAAGCAGGAGAGAATGGGAGATAATGCTTTCAACCGTAGTTGCCGTAGCTCCCACAGCATAGTAAAGCCAGACAAACGCCAATCACTCTCACCAATTGTGACGCCAGAGGCGTGCCAGAGAAAGATAAACTGTATGCAACAGTGGATGCCAGGTCTATGAGAGCAACTCTGGGCAAGAGACGGGCGGTGGTATAACTCGAATTCACAGCGGGGTGCCCACTTCTGCCTCGGCCAAGGGCCCTGTAGATGGCCGTGCTCCGGTCGATGTCGCGGCTTTTGCCATCACCCCACTTGCTGCACCGTGCAAAGCAGGAATGTGGGGCACCGCGCGTGGACGCCGCACTCAAGATGAAACGTGGTTCGCGCGATTCGAGACTCGAATCGCACGAACATGAGCGTCCGGAGCTCCGCGCGGACTTCCTGGGTCGGCGCGGGGCCCCATCTCCTCGTGCACACTTGGCTTGGCGCAGGAGACGCCGCCACAGGGGAGTCAGCGCCGATTCGCGAGAGCCGGTGCGGACCTCGCATGTGGTTACGGTCAAATCTCTTGGTATGAGTGTACGTTAGCTCCCGCTCCCTCCCCTCCTCTTTGTCATTGGCGAGGCACCACAACTACATTCGGCCGGCGACGTCGCGAAGCTCCTTTGTCCGTGCGCCGGCCTAGCCGCCGGACTTCGAGGTGTCTTGTGCAGCGCCACTTGACCGCATTGCCATTCGAGCTTGAGGCAAGGCAGCCCTGGCTTTGGCGAGAGGTCGCCAACATAGGGTTGAGCAAATAACACGCATATCCTCCTCAGTGTCGCTTTCCTCCCTCCCCTTTATCCTCTTGTTCGTCTTGCGCCCTCTCGTCGCCAAGCCTATGCGTGCAACCGCGTCTGTGGTCCGCTCGACTTCCTCCTCCTCCTTCTTCGCCATGACGGCGTTCCGCTTCATGGCGGGTGCCGGGTCGTCCTGACATGACAAAGACAGCGGACGGGCAAGTCCATCGAGACATAACGATGTTTGTGCATCCCCTACTCTCCTCCCTCTCACTCTCCCCCACCGCCCTCAACCCGTTCTTCTCTCCCGCGTTTTCTCTTCCTTTTCCCTTCTCGACCACCCTTCGATGAGGCAGTCTCGAAGCGATGCATGGTCTGACCGTGGCTCGATTTCAGGTTCTGATTCGCTCGAGGCGTCTTCGGTCTTAAGACGCCAGAAGTAGCAATGTCAACCACAGCCGTGTAGTGACGCAGGCCAAGCGGGTGCCCCGTTCTAAACCGAAGACGTCCTCCATCTTTCTAGATCTCCAACGTGACAAGGTGCATGGTGTACCATGACGCAGCAGGTCGAGACGACCGCCATGCAGACATAAGAACCACCTCTCACCCTTCGATGCTGTGCATATCGACTTCTCGACGCTGATAACGGACGACGTAAACACGAGCCTCCCAGTGTGACAAATTGCCGCCCTGCACACGTGTAGCTCTTGACCGATTCGTAACACAAGGCGATCTATACCAGCCACCGTAGGGTAGGCAATATCTGAAACGTCCCCAAATATCGTCGGTGAGCCCCTTGGTCTGGACGCCCAAAATGGGTACGGCAAGAATGGGCACAATGCCCAGCAGCAAATGTTGTCCCGAACCAACAGCGGCCGCTGTTTGGCAGGTGGCCTTCTGTCTCAAATGGACACAATCCGCGGCGACGCCGACAGCGAATCCTGTCCAAAATGAACAAGAACTGCTGTCGGTCTTTGTGCCCATTCTTTCCGTACCCATGTCGGTCGTCCCGACTTGGGTTCCGACGTGGCCCCCCGCTGTCTCGGCCGCCAATGCCGAACCGTCGTCTCGCCCGCCCTGCAGACCCCTGTTCGCCGCGTTCGCCTCTGTGAATGCTTCTGCGCCCTCACGTCAATTCCCCTCTTCGTCTGCCTGCTCCGTTCTCTGCTCCTGGCGCTCCCCCTTCCTTCTCGTCCTCCTCACTCCTTTTCCTCCATCCCCATGCTCTCTCCTTGTCCTCCGTCTCCCGCATCCTCTCTCCTCCCCGTCGCCATTTGATTCCCTTTCTTTTAAATTAGCCCCTCATGATCCTCCCCGTCTTCCTCCTCATTCTCCTCTTTCTCGCTCGTCATCCCTCTCCCCTCCCCCTCCCCCTTCCCCTCACCCTCCTCCTGCTCCTGCTCCTCCTTCCTCCTTAATGTGAAAGGGCCATTGCACGCGTGCTACTTGGTTTCCCCAGCCAAACATCGGAGCGCTTGCAGTGTTTCAAAAATGGTGCTCTCACTGCAACGTGCACCGCTTCTTCGGATCGGCGCGTTGCCCGCGCCGCTCAGAATTGTTCTCGCCCAGCGCTGGCCACTTTTCTGATCCAAATCCTTCCTCATCGTTGTCTCTCCACTCTACCTCTATTTCCCATGCCGGCCAAGGTCAGCGACCACTAGCAGGCTGCAAGCATGCCTCATGCGAACAAGAGGTGCGCACGTGATATATCTAGATATGATATAACACGGCGAGATATGTTCCCCTCCTCCGCCTCCCCCTGGTCCTCCTCATCCTCCCGCTCCTGCTCCTGCTTCTGCTTCGCCTCGTCCTCCTTCCTCATCCTCGTCTTCTTCCTGCTCACCCTCCAGCTCGTCTGTCACCCTCTCCTCCTCCTCCTCCTCCTTCTCCTCCTCCTCCTCCTCCTGCTCCTCTTCCTCCTCCTCCTCCTCCTCCTGCTCCTCCCTCCTCCTTCTCCTCCTCCTCCTTCTCCTCCTCCTCCTCCAATGTACACAACTACCCTTTCCCGATCCCGCATAACACCATGATGTCCTCTTGGGGTTTGCAGGCCCGCTACGACACCTGTCGGCGGATGGAGAAACACATCAGCGCATGGGGAGGACATGGGTGGGCGGGGTAGGATGCCAACTATGGCGCAAGCACGCCTGACCTGTCCTCCCCCCCTTCCCCGGGGCGAAAGGAGTGCCCGAACGCTCCTCGTCGTCCAACTTCGGCGAACACATCAGGCCGACGCCGGGCCTGTAGTCGAAGACCCAGCCCCTGCCGTCCGCCAACTTCAGGTAGGTGATACCTCGCCATCGGGCGTCACGTTTCCTCCTCAACCTCCTCTTCTTCTCCTTCTCCCTCCTCCTCCACCTCCTTATTCTCGTCGAGGGCACCTCGTCCGTCCCGTCGCGCCACGATCCGCGTCGGCTGTGCGTCGAATCCGCGACGGGTTCGCGTCAAACCAGCGCAGACTCCGCGCCGAACCCGCGTCGTTGGTCAGAGGACAGTACACGCTGCAGGACGTGCGAGGCACCGCGAAGATACAACCTGACGTCTCGCCCCGCTGAGAGTGGCCAAGGGAGGAGGTGAGGAGGAGGAGAAGGAGAAGGAGGAGGAGGAGGAGGAGTAGGAATAGGAGTAGGAGTAGGAGGAGCAGGAGAGAGGAGTGAGGAGTGAGGAGTGAGGAGTGAGGAGTGAGGAGGAGGAGGAGGAGGAGGAGGAGGAGGAGGAGGAGGAGGAGGAGGAGAAGGAGGAGAAGGAGGATGAGGAGGAGGAGGAGGATGAGGAGGAGCAGCAGGGACTCGGCGATCCATCGCCGCTGGATCGGCGACGCGCAGGCGGGGGCACCCGGGCCCCGGTAGAGGAGGAGTGGCGCGGTTCGGGGGTCGGTGTCCTCCCCTCCCTCACCTCCTGGGCCCGTCCCCCTCGTCGGCGCACTCCGAGGAGCAGAAAACTCGCCGTCGCTCGGGCGTCCTTTTCCCGTGCATTGTCCGGTTTCGTGCGTGATTGTTTTGCTCGATGGTCCAGGATGGTCCTCGATGGTTCTCGCCGAGAAGAATGCACACGTCCGAGCGATGCCAAGATAGAGGCGGAGGGAGCAGTGGCTCAGGGAGGAGGGAGGGTAGGGATGGAGGGAAGGCGCGAGGCGGAGGGCTGGGGAGGCTGGTGGGATACGAGGGGCGAAGGCGGCCATGGGGCGGAGGAGGGATGGGCAGGAGGGAAGGCAGGGGTGACAGATTAGGTGGGGAAGACGGGAAGGGGGGAGTGCAGACAAGAATGAGTGACGAGGGTGGATATGGCGGCGGACAGAAGACGCATGGAGGAGGGAAAAGATGAGAGAGATAGGGAACGGAAAAGGGAGAGCGAGATGGATAGCGGGACGGCGGAGATGATCGTGAACGGACTGAGACAATGGAGCGCACTGAACACCGCTGTCGTGACCACGTTAGCGCGCCCGTCGTGGACGACCGCCACGACCACCACGACCACAGGCTTGTGGCGGGGGTTGCTGCCACCCTGACCACTGCCCATGACTCCCACGCCACGACCCTCCACCACGGCCACCCCACCACGACAATGTGACTGCCGTCGAAACGTCGCATCAAAATCGTAGGTCAAGAACACGAGACAAACCTTCGCCGAAGGCCCATTACCCCACGGAGATACCCCAAATGAAGAGCATTCCAAAATTCCATCATTGTGGTTGTTCTCAACCTTGGTTCCAACTTCGCGCAAACCGATGAACACAAACCACATAGCACGTTCTGTGAGGAAACCTAAAAACAACAGGGTTAATGACTGATTGTGTTGACTGCTTAGCGCATCTATGAGACCGCTTATGTTCAAGATCGCGGAACAAACGTCTATCAGAAAACGCAACTGGCCAACCACAACAACCCAACAACTGTAATGACCGGTTTGTGATGACTGGCCAACGCAACCATGAACGACCACCAACGCCGCGACCGCGACCTGGTCTCATCGCTGGCCGGACAGCCGCGACCACGACAACGCCGACCACGGATGCCCGACCGACCAACCACTCGATGATCCCCAGGATGTGTGTTAGCGTTCGCGTGTGCTTGCCCAGCGAAGGCCCTTCGCTACGACGCAGGCGGTGTCGTGAGTGCCGGCGCAGCCTGCGTGTTAAACCACACACACATTTGGCTAACACGCGTCCCGAGGATCGGCGATCGGTCTGGAGCAGAGCAGGCCTTGGAACCCGCGGCCGGCGGGACTGGCTCTCGGCGGCGGCGCAGCGTCGGCGTCGCCGCGGTCGAGGCCGGCGAGCAGCCAGGGAGCGTGTCGGGGGAGCGGCGGTGTCTCGTGTTCTGCCAGCGGCGGCCGCGCGGTCCACGGTTGGGCTGCGGCGGCGGGCGCGGCGCGCCCCTCGCGCCTTGGAAGGGCTGGGAGGGCGCGCAGCTGACGCCGGAGTGATCGGGGGACTGCTGCGTCGACGTGCCCCCCGGGGTGACCAGGCCTGCTGGTCGGGATGCTGTACTGGCCGCTGATGCTTCAGCACGTGCGCTCGCTTCTTGTCCTCGGCCTGGTTGCACTGGCGTCGCTCGGACGCTCGGCGCCAAGCTCTGCTGGTTGCCCACTTCCACGGGGATGCGAAGCAGTAGCTCGGCCTCCTGGACGGCGCCGAGATGGACGCCGATGGGGCGACAGGCCGCGTTGCAAGCACCGTGGGGGCGAGCAAGGGCAACAACCCAGCTGCGGCGTGGCCGTGGACGCGGATGGGGGGGGCCTCAGGGGAGGAGGGCCATGAACGACACGCGGGCGCGCGGGACGCCCCGTGTTCTCCCTCTTCCCTCCCTCCTCCCTCCTCCTCCTCCTCCTCCTCCTCCTCCTCAGGTTCCGTGTCGTGCCGACCCTGGCGTTGGTTCCTGACATCGCGGGGATCGTTCAACCTGGAACGATCGGCAATTTCCGAAACGCCAAAACGTTCAGCACCGACCGATTCTGGGTTCAACGCTGAACGCCGACGGCGGCGGGATCGCCGCCGGTCGACATGACGCGAACCTACCCCGCCACAAGTCGGCTACACGTAGGAGCGACCCCCCTAGGCAAGAGTGGCCTCTGGTGCGCGGCTCTAGGGGAGGCCGCGGGGGGGGAGGGCCAAACCCAAGCGCGCAAGCCGCTGCTGCCGCTCCGCGCTCAGCGATCGGGGGGCCCCATTTGGCCCGCACCAAAGGTCACTCCAACGCAAAGTCACTCTACCGTGTACAGTCGGCCCGAGGCCAGAAGAACATCCCTCAAGAGCAGGAGACCCTCCGTCGGCCAGATCGAACATAACATATAAGGGTACCCTCCCCAGGATGCACACAAACATCGAACGTACAGTGAGAACGTCTGATGAGGATGGGGTGGCAAGGACGCAAGACCCTTGAAGGCCAAAGCTGGGATTTGTTGGGCGGCGGGCGACCAAAACCCCAGGAACGTCAGGGCACCCAAACCCGCAAGTGGCTGCAGAGGCAAGGACACAAGGGTACCCTAAAAAGGCGCGCGCCCTTACTTTGCGCGTTGACCGTACGCGCAGGACGCTCGGGTGCCCTGCCCGAACCGACCTCGATCTCGTGCCTCGGTTCGACTGCAGTCGCACAGGCCCCGGTTCCCGCTTCTTCGGCCTCCCTCGCCGGGCCGCCGCTGGCGGCCGGCCGCGCTCGCCTCGCGCCGCCTCTGCTCCTCCCCTTCGCCCCCCTCCTTCTCCTCCTCGCCCCTCGTCCTCCTCGTCTCGCCTCCTCGTCCCCCTCCTCCTCCTCGTTCCCCTCCTCCTCCTCCTCCTGCTCCTCGTCCCCCTCCTCCTCCTCCTCCTCCTTCTCCTCCTCCTCCCCCTCCTTCTCGTCGTCCTCGTCCTCGTCCTCGTCCTCGTCCTCCTCCTCCTCGTCCTCCTCCTTCTCGTCGTCCTCGTCCTCGTCCTCGTTCTCGTCCTCCTCCTCCTCTTCCTTCTCTCCTCCCCCTCCCCCTCCTCCTCCACCATCTCCTCCATCACCCTTCCCTATCCGTAGCCAATTTTGGCTCAAGCCATTTGGGCTCGAGTGTTTTTGTGCACACTCATACGGACTGCCACCTTGCGCGGCCGCGAAGACGTCGGGGTGCGCGATGACTCGTCCACGCGGTGTCGTCACGGAACGCCATGGCGATTCCATCGCGCATGTGAGCGACGTGCAGGCGGCGGCCAGGCTCGTGAAGGAGCTGGAGGAAGACCAGGAGGGCATTCGAAGGTGTGCCGTGCCTGCGGGACTTCGACGGGCTTCTCCGTGATGCTCGTGAAGTGCTGCTGCTTGGAGGAGGAGGAGGCGGATGAGGAGGAGGAGGAGGAGGAGGGTCGAGAGGCCTCTGGTGAGGCGCGGCTTCAAGGAGCTGGCGGATAAGTTCTGCAAATGGCGATCTCGCAGCTGCGTGGCAATACATCCGGTGGACGGCGGACTTCCTCGGCGGATCCTCGAAGGCCTCTGCGCTCCGGTGAGCGAGCCGTCGGCCAACGAAGGGTCGATGGCTTCCGGCGTCGAGGGCCAGTTCACGGACAGCGCGCAGAGCGTCGCGGCGAAGGACCTGCTGAAGACCGAGGCCAAGTCAAAAAATGAGGTCGTGCGCAACCATGCCGAGGCCGAGCGCGAGGTGGATACCAAGCGCAAACTGAGCCGCCTGGAAGGCGTGCTGCAGGAAGCCGTGCGCACGGCAGAGTCCGAGCGGCATGCGGCGAAGCAAGCGTTGCACTTCCGCCTCGACGCAGACGACCACGGGGACGGCGAGGAGTCAGGAGACACGGACCACAGCGAGGTGAAAAGCGGCTCGGTCCTCGGTCCCGACGTGGGGCTGGAGCACCTCTGCGACGGCATCGGAAACAAGCTCGACGACCTGAAGGCGATGCTCTACGAGGTGAGGGCCGACATGCTCACCTTGCGGGCAGCGGGAGGATTCCGAAGGGAAATTCAAGGACATCGCGAATGCGGACTTCGCGGTGAAGAGCGCCGAGGACCCTTTGGTGAATTTCGTTGCGGCCCTGCAGGTGAAGTGCGACACGGAATGCCACGAGATCGGGATGACGGACTTCGTGGCGAATCCCAGCGACGTGCAGCCCGAGGACGTCCCGCTGGCACAGCTCATCGAGGAGCTGTTCGTGAATCCTGTGGAGGTCCCGCAGGCGACGGACGACGAAGTTCTCCAGGAGATCGCGAAGACCGAGTTCGCCGAGAAGCTCAACGAGGCGCTGCTCGAGAAACCTGCCAAGTCCCCGCAGGTGCGGTACGGCATGGAGTTCGACGAGAGCGCGAACACGGACTTCGCGGGTAAGCTCCTCGAGGTGCCCTTCGAGCAGCCTGTGGAGGTCCAGGAGGACATGCGCAATGACGCGGTGGCGGCGACTCGAGGGGTCGGTCGGAAGGCCAAGAAGAGGCAACATAGGCAGCGTAACACGGGCAGGAAGCGGGAGAAGGCCATCGTTGACGGCTTTGCCATGGACACGTTTGAGGGGCAGACGCCGCGTTTGCTCGGGCTCCTGGCAGGGAGGAGGTCGCCAGCTTGTGCTCAGAGCTGGCCAGGTGCAGGGGTGTCGCGCTGGCCTGACCTTCAGAAGTCCTTCAGCAGCTGCTTATGAGCAGCGGCGTCTTTTTCGGCAGTGCATTCGATGCCAGGCCCCAGCCAGCGTGCTTGGGCAAGGGGCTCTAAGACACTAGCGTGCCAGGCATCAGGTAGTGCGCAAGATGCGTACTGCATCACTCGGCGCCCTGCGGGGCGGTGCGGCCCATCCCCCGTCTCTAGCCATAGCAGTCGGCAGAGCTGGGGCGAGGCACGGGCTGCGCTCTCTGGGGATTCCTTCGCCTTGGCCCGACGGAGCTCCTCTATAGCAAGGGGCGGGCTCGAGGCGATCCCGACCCGCTCCATGGCGAGGCAAGCCCGTTGCTGCCCGGGTGCGCGCCTGCCGCTGGCCCCTGGATGGGTTTTCCCCCCCCGTCAGGGTGGCACGAAGCCCCCCTCCGACGGGGCGCGCCCCAGGCACTTTTCGGAGGCCTGGGCCCCGAACTCTTCCACCCTCCCTCTTTTCAGGAGCGTCCGATCCCCCTTCCCTGCAGTCACCCCCTCCGCGTCGCACCACGGTGCGTGTCCGCAAGGCGGGGCGAGTGTCTCGCCTGAGACCTCCTCGCCACTGAAGGTGCTGAAGCTCGAAGGCCCCATCAGCTGCAACGACCAATCGTGTGATGCGCAATTCGATAGGGATGGCCTGTGCACTGGGCGAGGCGTTGAAGGGCGAGAAGGATGAGAGAGCGTGAGGACGAGGAAGATGAGGATGATAATGATCAGGACGATAACAGGATGTTTGTTACGATGTTGATGATAATGGTGACGATGAGGATGGTGATGGTGATGATGATGCTAAATGATGTTGATGCTGTTGGTGGCGATGGTGGTAATCACGATCACGGTGATGATGCAAATGACGATACCGGTGTTGATGGCGATGGTGTTGATGATGATGGTGATGCACGGTCATGATGATGCTGGTGGGTATGATGAGGAGGAGGACGAGGAGGACGAGGAGGGGGTGGAGGAGTTCCCACCTCCCTTTTCCCTCCTCCTGGCAGGCCCGCTGGGGGTGCGGCAGTCGCCCCCCGTCCCCGGCCCAACAGAGCGCCCCCCCCCCCGCGCGCCGTCGTCTGCGTCGCAGCGCTCGTCGCACACCTGCGGGCAGCGAGGGTCGGGATCCACCAAAGACTAGGTCGGGCATGTCCCCTGTACAGGCGATTTTTCGACGGAAAGAATGTAGTCCCCAGAATACCCCAAATGATCAATACATGCGCAAAAGCAGTCCCCATACTATTTTGGTTTACTTTTGAATATTCGTCCTGCAGAGGGACAGGCCCGACTTCAACCAAAAGTGGGGTGACCCTGAAAATGGGGCATGAAATCGATCCGTTGGTGCACCGGGCTGCCACAAACAGATGCCCCCCGCATGCCCCACCCATCGGCAACTCTCGGGCACTGCCGGCGGCTGGGGGGCATCTGTTTTGGGCGGTGCGGTGCAAAAACCGATCGAACTCACACGCCCCGGGGGCACATCCCCCCTCTGCGGGATCCCGAGGGGGCCCTAAGATGGCCCAAGACGGCTTAAGAGGCCTCCAGGAGTGCCTCCAGGAAGGCCCGAAAAGGCCATGCCAAACCCATTGATTTGCCATAGGTTTTTGAAGGATCGTGGCTTTTGTTGTTCTTCTGCCTTCCGACGGCCCGAGACGGCCCAAGTGCCCCACAGATCGCCCAAGAGGCCCAAGACACGGCCCCAAGAGGCCCCCAAGACGGCCCAAGAGGTCTCCAAGACGCTCAAGATGGCCTCCAAGACGGTCCAAGAGCCCTCCAAGACGTCCTCCAAGAAGGCCCGAAAGGGTCAAAATGGCCTCCAGACGGCCAAGATGACCTTCAAGATGCCCACGTGTTCCCCGAAGGCTTTCCAAACCGATTCGGGGAACACATGGTCCGATAGCTTGGCAAGTCTGGCCTCAACGTTCGGCCACATAGGCGCTTCCAAAAAGGCAGGAAGCGGTAGTGATTCGCCGTAGGCGTCTTCGATCCGCCTGGAGCATTCCAAGAGGGCGGAGGAGGGCCCCAAGTGGTAGAGCCGCCCCCAAACTGGCTTCCGACGGCCCCAAGACGGTGCCAGGGGCCCCCAAGACGGCCGATGAACATGGCACTAAGATGGCCCAAGACGGCTTAAGAGGCCTCCAAGAGGGCCTCCAGGAAGGGCCGAAAAGGCCAAAATCATTGATTTCCCTGAGTTTGGGAAGGACCGTGGCATTTGCTTTTTTTCTGCCTTCCGACTGCCCGAGACGGCCCAAGTGCCCCCAAAGATCGCCCAAGCGGCCCCAGACGGCCCCAAGAGGCCCTCAAGACGGCCTAAGAGGCCTCCAAGACGCTCAAGATGGCCTCCAAGACAGCCCAAGAGCTCTCCAAGACGTCCTCCAAGAAGGCCCGAAAGGGTCAAAATGGCCTCCAGGCGGCCAAGATGACCTTCAAGATGCCCACGTGTTCCCCGAAGGCTTTCCAAACCGATTCGGGGAACACATGTTCCGATAGCTTGGCAGGTCTGGCCTCAACGTTCGGCCACACAGGCGCTTCCTCAAAGGCAGGGGGCGGCGGTGATTCGCCGTAGGCGTCTTCGATCCGCCGCCCCCTGTCGATTCATCCTAGGGGTGCCTGGCGTGCTTGACGACTTCGGTTTTGGTTTTGGTTCTTTTCCAAAAGAATTCCTCCTGGGGCTTCGGTCCGTCCCGCCGGCCACCCGGAAGACCCGGTTGCAAACGGTGTTCCTGCCCCAGACGGCCGCAAGATGGCCCAAGATGGCTTCCAAGACGGCTAAGATGGCCCAAATATGCTTCTAAGACGGCCCAAGATGCACCCAAGATGGCCACAGAGGCCTCCAAGATGCCCAAGGTGGCCTCCAAGACGGCCCTGGAGCACTCCAAGATGGCCCCCAGTCGGCCCAGAGAGGCCCCCAAGACAGCTTCTGCCGGCGCCAGACGGGCCAGGAGCCCACCAAGACGGCCCAAGATAGCTGTAAGATGGCCTCAGACGGCCCAAGAGGCCCCCAAGAGGCCTCTAACAAGAGGGCCTCCAGGAAGGCCCGAAGATGCCCAAATCATTGATTTTGTGTAAGTTGTTGAAGTATTTTGGCATTTGCTTCTTTTCGGCCTTCCGACGGCCCGAGACGGCCCAAGAGCCACCAAAGATCGCCCAAAGATCGTTCAAGAGGCCTCCAAGATGGCCCCAGAACGGCCCAAAAGGCCCCCACGACCGCCCAAGGATGGCCCCAAGACGGCCACAGAGGCCTCCAAGATGCCCAAGATGGCCTCCAAGACGGCTCTGGAGCACCCCAAGAGGGCCCCAGTCGGCCCAGAGAGGCCCCCAAGGCAGCTTCTGACGGCGCCAGACGGGCCAGGAGCCCACCAAGTCGGCCCAAAAGTGCTCTAAGATGGCCCAAGACTGCCCAAGAGACCCCCAAGAGGCCTCCAAGATGGCCCAAGTGGCCCTCCAGGAAGGCCCGAAGATGCCAATCTCATGGATTGCCTGTTGTTCTTGAAGGATGCTTTTTCTTCTGTTCGGCCTTCCGACGGCCCGAGCCCCCAAAGATCGCCCAAGAGGCCTCCAAGACGACCCCAGAACTGCCCCAAGAGTGCCCCCCACACGGCTCAATTACGCTACCGAGGAACCCCACATACTTAATTCAAATCTTGTGTGCTTGCTTAAGTTTATCGTATATGCGCAATTCTGCGTTCTCAGCCCTCGTCGCGAATGTTCCCCTCTGTGTCATCCAACGCCATATTGCTTGAACCTCCTCCCTCTTCCTAGCCTTCTATCCTCCATCGAGGACAGATTCGAGCCAGCCAGCGGCCGCGGTGAGGGACCACCCCCTGCGCACCTTCATGTTGTCGAGAAAATGCCGCGCCTGCTATGCCCTGGACGACCGTCGTGCATAGCGGCCGCGGTGAGGGACCACCCCGGTGAGAGACCACCCCCTGCGCACCCCCTCTGGAGTCGACAAAGTGCCACGCCTGCTAAGCCCTGCGACATTGGCGCGTATAGAGACCGCGGTGAGAGACCACCCCCGTGCGCACCCCCTCTGGTGTCGAGAAAGTGCCACGCCTGCTAGGCTTTGCGACAGTGTCGTGGATGGCGGCTGAGCTCAAGGACCACCCTTTGCGCGCCCCCTACGGTGTCGTGAAACTGCCACGCCTGCTAGGCTTTGCGACACTGTCGTGGATAGCGGGCGAGCTCAGGGACCACCCCCTGCGCACCCCCTCTGGTGTCGAGAAAGTGCCACGCCTGCTAGGCTTTGCGACAGTGTCTTGGTAGCGGGCGAGCTCAGGGGACGAGCTCAGGGACCCCCCCCCCCCCCCCCCCCCTGCGCACCCCCTCTGGTGTCGAGAAAGTGCCCACGCCTGCTAGGCTTTGCGACAGTGTCGTGGATAGCGGCCGCGCTCAGGGACCACCCCCTGCGCACCCCCTACGGTGTCGTGAAACTGCCACGCCTGCTCGGCTTTGCGACA
>CAUYUJ010016993.1:376420-386420 GCA_963575745.1 Prorocentrum cordatum
CCATGACACTGGACACCCTACCAATCTTATCATCGAATGAAGCATGCGCTTGAAACATGTTTTTCAAAATGTTCAAAACATGTACTTTGCATGTGTAGGACATGCTCAAACACATGCTTGAAACATCTGGCATTGGGCAACGTGCTTCCTCTCCATTGGGGTACGCCCGTGGGCACCAACGCTGCGCCCGCGAGCGCCGCAGCGTGCCCGACAATAAGCCACACAAGGTGCCTGCGCAGATGCCTCCTGGATGGGGTCGGAGTAGATGGGGTCGGAGGATCGCGCCGCGTCGCCGACACATCGGCGATGCACTGGCGACGTGGGCGATGCATCGGCGACGTCGACGTGAAGCACATCGGGCTTCGCATCGAGCCGCACCGGCGAGGCGGCGCGATCCTCCGACCCCATCTACTCCGATCCCATCTAGAAGGCGTAGATGATCGCCGTCCACAACCCTACAATCGGCCTCGATTGGACAGGACACGCGAGAGGACAGAAGACCCTTCCGGGGGCCACGTTGCCACAGAAATGCAGGAGGCATGGGTCGCAAGACACAGGACACGAAGGTACCCTTGATCTGGCAGGGTTGACCTACCAATCCGGGCCGCCTGTACCCCCCTACCTGCGCGTGGCCGCCTCGTGCTCACGCTCCCCTTGGACCGCCGTCCGACACGACCCTCGGCGCTGGGCGCCTGGAACACCTCGCCCGGGGACATCCAGAAGCCGTTCCGCGGCGCCTCGAGCTCCGGCAGCCTCGCCGCGCTCCAGGAGGAGGAGGAGGAGGAGGAGGAGGAGGAGGAGGAGGAGGAGGAGGAGGAGGAGGAGGGGCCGAGGGGGGGAGGAGGAGGAGGAGGGGAGGAGGAGGTGGAGGAGGAGGAGGGAGGAGGAGGAGCAGGAGGAGGGGAAGGAGGGGAGGAGGAGGAGGGAGGAGGAGGAGGGGAGGAGGAGGAGGAGGAGGAGGAGGAGGGGGAGGGGGAGGGGGAGGGAGGGGGAGGAGGGGGAGGAGGAGGGGGGGGAGGAGGAGGAGGAGGGGGCGGAGGAGGGGGAGGACGGGCGCCGAGCGGAGTGAGCGACCGCCCTCCTCGGCACTGCTGCGGGCCTGCCACGAACTGCCACAAGGCGGAGCCCAGACACCGCTCGCGCCGCGAGACACCACGACGGGGCAGCTTTTGGCCGTTCTCGGTCGGGGACCTGCCCGCGCACGCACGCAGGATGCCGCGCCTAGACGGCGCATCGGCAAGAAGTGAAACAGACGAGCGAGGCATGTGAGCTGAGGCACGCAAGACGAGATTGAACAACAAAAACTGACCAGCGCAGACCCGGGTCAATCAGGCCTTGCAGACGCCCTGCAGTTTTGGGCGTTTCCGGTCGGGGACCTACGACAGGTTCGCGTCGTGCCGACTTCGGCATTGGTTTCTGACACCGCGGGTACCGCGGCGTTCAACGTTGAACGCCGCTGGCGGGGTCGCCGCCGGTCGACACGACACGGACCTACCGTACTGACCTGGGTCAATCCAGACCCGGGTCAATCAGGCCTTGCAGAATCCTGCAAGATCCTGAACGATCATGCACCCAAGCCCGGGTCGATGCGAAAAATCCTGCAGGATCCTGCGCCCAAGTCTGGGTCAATGCGACCCTGATCCAGCAGGATCCTGCAAGATCGGGCGCTCTGGCTGACCCCCGTTTGCATTGACCCCCGTCTCAATGCTCCCGATTCGGCACCTGGGGGCCCTCGTCAGAAGGAGGAAAAAACCTCCGGGGCTCGACCTCGTGGACAAAAATCATGACGTCGGGGGCCCGGGATCTGAGATCGCAAGAGTCAGGAGGGACAACCTGAGGGGGGTTCAGCTCAGGGGGGTGGGGACATGGAGCTTGCATCGGCGATAGATCGCCGACAGATCGGCGAGAGGCCCCCGATAGCAACTCTGCACTCGCCATCGCTCGGACGTCCATTCCCCGTGCATTTCTCGATTCCGTGCGTGTATTTTTCGCTAGATGGTTAAGCATGATGCTCCTCGATGGTCGTCGCTTGGAAAAGCTGCCCGCGTCCGAGCGATGCCAAGTGCACAGCGCTTGGCAGGGGTGGGCGATCGGGCCCCCATCGGGGATCGGTTGGGCGATGTGGGGGTCGATGCACCCTCCAACGAGCCGATCCTCCCCGAACTCTGGCCCTGAAGGCATTTGTTTGTCCTCCCATGGTGGATGAAACCTCTGGTCAGCATGCGGCAGATCGCAGAGGGCGCTGCTCCCGAACGCGAGGTTCGCGTCGTCGTCGTCGCCGTCGCCGTCGTCGTCGCCGTCATCGCCATCGTCCCTCTCCACCTCCCTCCCACCCCTCCTCCTCCTCCGTCCTCTGTCCTCCTCCTCCTCCTCCTCCTCCTCCTCCGTTCTCCTCCTCCTCCGTCCTCGGTCCTCCTCCTGCTCCTCCTCCTCATCCTCCCTCCTTCTCCCTCTGTCCCTCCCGCGTCGATGGGGCGGGCTGGATATTTCGTCTGGGACCTCTTCACCCTTTGTGACCTCGAAGCATGCAACTGCCAGCGGTTGCACAGGTACGGATGGAGGGGGGCCGCCCTGCAGATGTATAGCTCCCGCCTCAGCGCTCACACGTTTCCGACTGTTACACGGATGGAGAGGGCGGCTTGTCAACGTAGAGCTTTCCTTAACACTTCCTCAGTCCCTGTGTCCACGACTTGAAGAAATGGTTCCACATCTGCACGGGTGCCGCACGGCTCCTTTTCACATCGGGGCTCTCGCCCGAGACTTCCTCGGGTCTTGTGCCCAGCAGGCTCACACCGCAGGGCAATGTTGCACGCATGGCGCGCGGCGCCTCACAACGGGTCTTTCTGGAACTGTCTAATCCGTCAGCGTCGCCGTCCTCCCAGCGAGATGCGTGGATGATACAGTGGAGGCCAGTCCACAAGTAACCTTCTCGTCTTCTCGTCTCCCCTCCCTCCACCTCCGTCCATCCCTCCCTTCTGTCCTCCGCGCGCGCAGGGGAGAGGCGCGGGAACGAGGCAGGAAGGCGCCAGCTACAGTAGGAGCCCGACCACAAGAAACCTCCCACAAGAAACCCAATCTTGAGACCCCAAGATGTCCATTGAGTTTTGGTGTGGGAGCGTCACGCTTCCCATAGCAAAATGATCGACACCCAAGAAACCCAGGGCACACTGGAGGCAAGCAAAATGTTTCTTGACACTGGTTTCCGCTCTATACAACTGCACCGATCCTGGCCAGGCTCATCCTGGGGACGGGATCGGATTTGGGTGCCCTCCTGGCTTGGGCATGAAGGCATCTACGGCGATCCTGGCCAGGATCGGTGTAGCTGTACCCTCAGCTCCGAAGTCACGAAACAACCGCAACACTGCAAAACTTACGGTCATAATCCTAGACTCTAGACCCTATCTTTTCTGCGGCATCCTTCGAGCCGGATCGATGTGATATCGGGCTCCGCATCGAGCCGCTCGTCGATGCATCGGCGATGGGGAGCGATGCTTCGACCCCGTTTGCTTGGACCCCGTTTGGGAGGCCCGTATCTGTGTACGGCGGGTTCGTGTCGTGCCGACCCCGGCGTTGGTTCCTGGCACCGTGGGGAACGTTCAACCATGAACGATCGGCTGTTTCAGGAACGCCGGATCGTTCAACGATGGACCGACTCTGGGCCGCGGGCGGCGCTCAACCTCTTTGAACGCCCGCGCTGGGATCGCATCCGGTCGACGGTCGACAAGACGCGACCTCTCGAATAGGAGATCGATTACAGAATTGATGTCTCCCAGAATTGCTCCTTCGCCGGATCTGCGCAACGTTCGTACAATGTTCCGCAGGCCCACGAACATCCTACGGATTTTTCGTAAGTTCGACGATTAAGTAAAACATCTGGGGTAAACTTGGGTCGGGCCTGTCCCCCTACAGGGAGATTTTGGACGAACAATTAAGAGTAGTCAAAACATGTGCAAATATTGCAAAAAATGCTCCAACAATCGCCCCCAGACTATCATATAACCAATTTTGAAGATTCCCCATGTAGGGCCAGGCCCGACTGAAGGGTGAAACCAATTCTGCAGTCGGCCTCCTGCTCGACGCTTGCCGCAGCCGATGCCCTCCGAGGGCCGCCGGCGGAGCCTCCGCATGCAGATGTCCGCGCCGTTGGCCGGCGTGGCCGCCGGGCCCGCCGCGACAGCAGCGGGCCGCCGGGGCGGGGGTCGGCGACGTGACGTGCGCCGACTCTTTCGGGTCCCACCGGGCGGAGGAGGAGGAGGCGAAGGAGGAGGAGGCGGAGAAGGATGATGATGATGATGATGATGAGGAGGAGGAGGAGGAGGAGGAGGAGGAGGAGGAGGAGGAGGAGGCGGAGGAGGCGGAGGAGGAGGAGAAGGGGGCACTTCCGCCCTCCCGGGTCGTTTTCGGGCTTCGGGGGACCAAGAGCCCACACCGCGCGGTGCGTCACCGCACAGCCGTCTTCAGGGCGACGGAATCTACACATATCCACTGCTCCCTGGCCAGGACCCTCCCGAACCCAGCGGCGGTGTATACGCAACGCCCTCCTGGCTTGACCAGGAGGGCGTATACACAGCTCCTGGCTTCTGGCTGTGCCTGGCCAGGGAGCAGTGGATATGTGTAGATTTCGTCGCTGGATTCTTGGAACCTCGGAGGCCCTGTTCGCCCGAGGCGTCCCATGAAAACGACAACCCGAGTTCCAAGACCGTGCGGGGACCCCAGATCCCCACTGACAGACTCACTTGCGATCGCTCGGACGACCATTCCTTGTGCATGTTTATATTATGTGCGTGTTTCTTTTTGCCAAGTGATCCAGGATGCTCCTCGATGGTCCTCGCCTCGAAATGCACAAATCCGAGCGATGCCACCCTCGGGTTTAACGACCCTTGGTCGTAGAGGGGGGAAGGAGGAGGAGGAGGAGGAGGAGGAGGAGGAGGAGGAGGAGGAGGAGGAGGGGGACAAGACAAGACAAGAACCGTTGCGAGCCATTGTCTGTGCCAGCTGAAGCTAATGCTTGTGAGGCGCCTGCTTACAAAAGCCCACAAAGTGGGATTCACGAGGGGCCACCGACGAAGCGAGAGCGGCGAGCGGCCAGGGGACCCCAGGCAGGACCGACGGAGGACCGAGGGCAAGCCGAAGGGCCGAGGGCCGCGAGGAGGAGAACGAACAAAGGAGCGGGGGCCAGCACGACATCGAAAGGCTCTCGGCTGCGATGCAATCGCCTACCAGCGGCTACCGCTGGAAGGACGGCCTTCGCTGGCCGACAGCGGGACAGCTATCAGGGGAGACCAAGCTGTCCGCCCGCGGCACCATCCTTCCTGAAAAGAGGGGGCGGGGCAAAGAAGCAGAGGGCGGGGACAGGGAAGGGGGAAGTGAGCAAGGTCGCAACGCCGCTCACTCGCAACTCAATCTTCGATGTACATCTGGAGGTAGAAGCAGGGCCCGACAACGAACCTCTGGTCGTCAGCCGTCAGGGTTGGGATGCAAAAGTCTGCTGGAGACACTGGGGGTTGGCTGAAGTGGAACGGTCTGCACATTCACCTGCATACTGCGGACCTGCATGCTACGCTGATAGAATTCATTCATTGAGATAGAGAAGGGCGGGTCCTCTGTGTCGCCCTGATGCAGCAAGATGCTTCGCTGCCCGTTGGAGTATCTTAGAATGGGATGTGAGTATTTCTGCTGCAATCTGAATAATGCACTGCCGAAGAGCCTGCCACTACAAACCATTTCGGCCATCCTTTCTGAGCCGTTGACTTCGATGAGCTTGAGGGGCGGCAAGCTCAAAACTCTTTGTCGCTGTCGGATCCCACCTTCTTCTCCTCCGCCGTCCTGTCGTCCTGCAGTCCGAGCTGCTTCATCAGCCGCTCCGCCTCGCGCTCCAGCGCTCCGCGAGGTGCTCCGCCCGCGCGGTACTCTCCCCCCTCGTGCTGGAGGGCCCTGCTGGATGGTCTCCTGCGAGTCGCCGTCCTTGATCGGGTTGGCCTGCGCATTGGGGCTCATCATGAACTGAAGTTTGAACCTGGTCGGTTTGTCTCCTTTCTTGCGATCGTACCAGCACGCTTTCACCCTGAGAAACCGAATCTGTTCTTGGAGGTGTGTCAGTGCCTCCTCCTTGGGAAGCTTCGTCACGTACTTCCAGTATGTCTTCATCACCTTGAATGCCATGGGGTCCATCCCGTCCTGCGTGATGAAGTGGTGGAGGAAGCCGAGGAAGACGTGCGGCCACGGCGGGCCGTTCCCGTGGTCCTTCCCCTTCTCCTTGCAGTCCTTGGCGTAGGCCTTGCCCGACTCCTGCATATGCTTGATGGGCGGCGCGCTTTCTGGAAGCAGAAAGCACGTGAAGCACGCGCCTGTCAAGTCTGCGAGCTCTCTGGCGTTCGAGAGACTGAGCTTGGTCAGTATGGCCATCAGCGCCATGAAGCGGCCCATCTTGTGCTCGTTGCTGTTCTTCTCGATCTGGCGCGCCAGCCTGGAGCGCTTGCCCTGCTGGCTCTGGCTGCCGTCGTCCTCCTTGCGCTTGCCTCCAATTCCTGCAAACATCCACGCTGGGCGCTCCAGCTCCATCTCCTGCTGCGTAGACGCCACTGCTGGCTGGGCTCCTTCCGGCATGGTCCAGCGCGGGGAGGTGGCGAAAATGGGCGCGAAGATGTGCACACAGACCTGCAGAGTCCGATGCTTGGGCCATACATAGCGGGCATTCAAGCTTGTTCTGTTTGGCTGGAGCTCGAAGTGTCGAAAGAGGAAATCAAGTGTTTGTACACGGAGTTGCGGCTTTCAAATACGCTCTCGCAGACGAAGCAGACATTGGACGTGACAGTGAGGCCCAGGATGGATTTAAATGCATGGCGCCTGTGTATATGCTCAAGTAGTTGTCGGTTTGTGTGAAATCGTCGTGGACAACCTGAGACAGGGCACTGCAGCGAGGGTCCGACGCCTCCAGGATCGGGGGGGCGGCGGTCCTCAGGCAAGTGGAACTCAGGGGGTGGGATAGCTACACTTAACCAATGTGCTCGTATCTTCTTCGTGTCATAGCTGGAAAACCACTCAACTAGGGTCGGATCCTGGAACAACTGCAAGGGGCTAGCATTGAAGTCTGCTACATGTTCATACTCTTCGTCGCCGAGGTCAGCGAGTGAGATAATATCCTGTATTACCCGTTTGGCCCAAGGACACGCCGCTGAAGTGAGCTGTGAATCCGAACCAATAATATGCAGTCCGTGCTCTTGCTCTATCTGCAATGTGCCAAAGAGCGCAGCCCATTCAGACAGGTGTCGGTCAGGGTGGCGCACCCATCTTTGGTACCACTTGATGCGCCTGGCTCGGAGTTCAATTTCGAGTGGTGCCATCTGCCCGTACCTGCACACCTCAGCGTTACTAATCGATACCTTGTGGCCGTTGACCTCCTTAGTAGCGAGACCCCTCATGGCCCTACGGGCGTACATGATGACCCTACTTTGTAATTTCGAGATGTGGTCATCCGTGGGTAGGAATGCTTCAACCCCAGACATGGCCGACCCCAATACTCTGCTGAGAAAGACCGCTCGTCGTTCTACAAAGGAGACCCTCGCCTGGTACCAGAAGCGCCCCATGCTGTGGAATCCAGCGTCGATGGCAGATAATCTACTACCTAGCTCCGAGTTGAAGGTGCCATCTCCTCGAACAAGACCCCCTAAATATCTAGCGTAATCATTCGGTGTACCAGCTAGCCGCACAGCCCCTTCACGAACACGCCTACGACACAGTTGAGAACCTTCTCCAGGAGGAGGGGGAGGGGGAGGAGGAGAAGGAGCAGGAGGAGGAGGAGGACGAGGAGGAGGAGGACCAGTGTACACCCAAGACTCATCAACGATGTGGGAATTAACCCTGCTTCCAAGCTCCCTCTTCATAGGCCCTATAGAAGGGTTCACTTCCACTGAGGGAACTGCCTCGTTAGGAGACAACCGTTCGAAGTCCCTGAAGCATGCCAAACTACCATACAGTCGGCCTTGATTGGACAGGACACGCGAGAGGACACAAGACCCATCCGAGGGCCACATCGCCATAGGAGCGTCAGAAGGCACGTGTCGCGAGGCACAGGACACAAGGATACCCTTGAGCTGGCAGGGTCAACCTACTAATCCGGGCCGGCTCGACCTACTAATCCGGGCCGGCTGCACTCAGGACTCCAACGCCGCGGATCAACCTGACTGTTACGTCTTGGTGATCCTGAATCGTGCCACCCCCCCACTCCTGAAACTTCAACAATCGACGTAACTGCTGCGCACTCACAATCCTGAATCCTTCCCAAACACAAGATTTGATACGCTGACTATGGGAACCCGTGAAACATTGTATTTTTACGACGGGTGTGCGCGGCACTGAAGCGAAAATCACATTTTGAAAACGAGCCATCCTCAATCCGTGAAGCTCTTGGAATTTGATACAACGAATGTGCGCGGCGCTCAGGCGGGAAACACATCTTGAACACTAAGCGCCCTCTATACGTGAAACTCTTGCACGTTTAACACGAATGTGCGCGGCACTGTAGCAAGAACCGAATTTTGAAAACGAACCGCCATCAATCCGTGAAACCCTTGCATGTGTTACACGAATGTTCGCAGCGATCAAGCGAGAACCACATTTTGAAAACGAACCGCCCTCTATCCGCGAAGCTGTTGTGAATCATCAAAATTCACGGCCATAAACGGTGAGGAAAAGTCAAGCGACACGCCGGGCCCGCCCTTTCGTCCGGCCTCGGGGTGCGACAAGGAGGAGTTCTTCAAAAGGGAACGGAATGGAAGAGGAGGCGGTGGAGGAGGAGAGAAGGGAGGAGGGAGAGGTAGGAGGGAGGAGGGAGGAGGAAGGATGGAGGAGGGAAAGGGAGGAGAGAGGAGGGAGGAGGAGGGAGGGAGGAGGAGGAGGATGAGGAGGAAGAGAGGGAGGAGGGAAACGAGTAGGAGAGAGAAGAGTAGGAGTAGGAGCAGGGGCAAGTTAGCCAGGTCGGGCAGGTCAGAGGGCTCCGCCTGTTCCCCCCTCCCTCACGCAACGTTAAGACTCAACTGTGGCACAACTTGCTATTGGGATCGGAACGCGTTCCCACCTCGCAAATGGAAGGCGCTCGCGCGCAGCCCCGCCCCCGACGACGTGATTTTGCGAAGGGACGGCTACGCGGGCCGCGCAGGGGCGGGAGCGGCAAACCTTCCGACGGGCGTGGCGAAGACGAAGCATGCGCTGCGCGGCCACGTTCACTCCCAGACTGCGCGGCGCTTGGGAGCGAGGTCGGCATTTCGCCCGCTCTCGCGCGCCCCCGCTGCCCCTGTCGCTGTCGCGCGCTTCGGCGGAGCCTCCCGTGACTTCGGAGAAGGCCTGCGAGGCTTCTCAGCAGGCCGAGGAAGGAGGGAGGAAGAGGAAGGAGGGAGGGACGAGAGAGCAGGGAGGAGGGAGGAGGGAGGGAGGGAGGGAGGAAGGGAGGGAGGGAGGGAGGGAGGGAGGGAGGAGTAGGAGGAGGGGGGATGAGGAGGAGGAGGAGGCAAGGGCCTTCTTGGGCCTTCCGACAAAAGACGGCCTCCCCCCTTGGCGCGCCGCCGAGCCTGGTTTTCGGGACATGCCTCGGGCCTCGGGGCCTAAGGGGGGGGGGGCGGGGGAGGAGTGGCCAGAAGTGGGGCCTGCCTCCCTGGGCGCGCCGCCGCCGCGAGGAGGGAGAAGGGGGCCCAGCGAGCCTGACCCGTGGCAGTACACCAGGCGCGCCATTAGAATGCAATTATACTGCCCGCCGAGAGGGCGCGTGCAAACATCCCGCGGCGCGGTCGAGTCTGGCTCCCTCCTGTGCGTCAGCCATTATCCTGTCCTCCCTGTGCTGGACCTTCTGGGTAAAATCCTGGAGGCCTCGCGATGTATCTTGAGCTCCAGTTTAAGAGGTGTCGACGTCGGATTGATGTCGGATTTTTACATCGTGTCCACGGAGGATTGACGTCAGAACATGGCCGCGCGAACGGCGTTCCATATCTGATGGGGCGGACGTGCT
>CAUYUJ010016993.1:391420-426420 GCA_963575745.1 Prorocentrum cordatum
ACACCGTGCTCCAGAGCACCGAGATGTGCTTGATGGCGCGAGCAGGAGAAGATCGGGGGGAGGGCGAGGAGGGGAAACCAACGGCAACACGGCGAGAGACAAGTTCCAAAGTGCCAGAATCTGGAACGGCTGGGCTGAGCAGCAATATGCGACTCTCGTCTTGCAGAAGTGTCCAATTGTTGACTCCCGCAGACTGCCTTGCACATCACTCAGCCCGGGGCTCGTGCGGAGCGCATCTTGAAGACTCCAGGGTCGCGGTACGGGAATTGAGAGCAAGCTGGGCGGAACAATACAAATTCGTTGTGCAGAAGTGGCAAGTGATTGACTGCCGCAGGCTCCCATGCCCACCACCCAAGTCTGGGGCTAGTGCAAGGCAGCTCTTCGAGGATCACGCCCCCCCGCCGCCCCCCCCCTGGGCAGGGACGCTGCCCAGTGGACCCGAACAGAGGCGAGACGACGCAGCAACAGCAGTAGCACTGAAGCGCAGGAGCAAGAGCAAGAGCAAACAAGGATGACGGGAGGAGGGAGACGCACCAGCAGTACGGGAAGATACAACAACGACAGCAGCAACAACATCAACAACAACAACACCAACACCACCACCACCAACAACAACACCAACAACAACAACAACAACAACAGCAACAGCAACAACAACAACAACACCAACAACAACACCAACAACACCAACACCAACAACAACACCAACAACAACAACACCAACACCAACAACAACAACAACAACAACAGCAACACCAACAACAACAACGACGACGACAACAACAGCACAACTACAACAACAACGACGACGATGACAACGACAACAGCAACAACACCAACAACACCAACAACAACAACACCAACACCAACAACAACGATCATTGTAAGACTGTTCGCTCGTATCTGCTCGCGTACCATGCAACACGTATATCCCGAACCCTCGATACCCGCCCTCTTCGTCTTCGATCGTACCCTCTTGGGGGTAGATCTATCTTACCTTCAACGCGTATTCCATGCAGCCCCGACGGCAGAGGAAGAGAGGATGCATGGAAGAACAGACCAAGAGGGAGGGAGGGAGGAGGATGGAGCACGAAATAGAGAGACAGAGAGAGAGAGTAGCAGGAGGGGGGCTAGGACCAGAAGACACGTGGCAGAACCCGACGGGCAGATCGGACGGGTAGACCCTAACAGGCGGGTCGGGAAGGCAGGCCCAGGCGGCCAGGTCGAGCAGGCGGGCTGCTGAAGTGTGCGTCCTGCATGAATCGCGAGGAAGTCTCAAGCGATAGCGCGATTCCGAAGTAAATCGTGAGATAGGCCAAAGCGAGAGCGTGATTCCTGAGTGTCGAGGGCGCGGCGTCTGGATAAATTGAGAGAACAATTCCCACGCGAGAGCGCGATTTCTACATACATGGTGAGGAAATCCCGCGCGAGAGCGCGAAGTGGGAATACACTGTGAGGAAATATAAAGTGGGAGCCGTTGTTGTTGTTGTTGTTGTAAACCGGTCGCCAAGGGCACAATTCTGATAATCAAAATTTTCCCTGAAAGAAACAGGGTGCGAGCCCCCAGAGGGGCACTTTCATAGAAAAAACACAATGTGCTCCCGAGGGAGGGGATCAACAATAATTATTATGTAGGCATGAGACTTCAACAACACTAACAACACCAACAACAGCAACAACACAACAATCAACAACAACACCAGCAACAACATCAAACACAACACCAACACCAACACCAACACCAACACCAACACCAACACCAACACCAACACCAACACCAACACCAACTGCAACAACAGCAACAACAACAACAACGCCAACACCAACACCAACAACAACACCACCAACAGCAACAACATCGTCAACAACAACATAATTGTCACATGTTGCTGCTGCCTGGGCCCGCGAATCTGGAACGGCCATGCTGGACGGACATATTCAAACTCATCTTACAAAAACTGTTTGTCCCCTCGGCACTCTGTGCCCTCCATCACATTTTGGGGCTCGTGCAGACGGACATTTCGAGGAACTCGTGAAGTGCAACACCTGGATAGCGGAGCGCCAGAAGACCCTTCAAATGCCTCTCGAACGAGCTCCGGAAACTCCTGGAAGGAGCTTCCGAAGGCACTTCTGGAGAGCTTGCGGGTAGACGTGTTGGGAAACGCTCAGGGAAGGCCTGCAGGGACACGCTGCAAATTCAACCCGCCCCACCGAGGTGTATTCACGGAAACCGGAACGAGCTCTGGGGCGACCCTGCGAAGCTGGCTTCTTTTTGAAATCCTCTTAGCTCTCCAAAAATCTATCTGGGAAGATTGACTGGAACGGGAAACACTTGTCTGTGCATCAGGAACACCCTATTTAGTATTGCGCGATGTTTTTGTTGTTGTTGTTGTTGTTGTTAATTTTCTAGTTCGCTTCCTGCGGTTATCCGGCCTTTTTTTGCGTGTGCATCGGGAGTGGTTTCGGGAGGGCCACAGAGGGCTTGTGTGCGTTCGCCCACGAGTATGCGAGAGGCTTCAGGAGATGAGAAAAGGAATGTCCAAGAAGGGATGGGCAGCAAGTAAGCACACAATCGAATGGACCAATAGTTTCAACAGGAGTAAGAAGCGAACAAGAGCATTCCATGCAGCATCAGCAGGGGGGTAATAATATAAGATTGAGCCGAACAAAAAATGAACAACAAGATAAGCGAGACAATTCTCCCCCGACCCGGATGCCTCGGCTCTTCGTCAGGAGACACGGTCGCGAAAAAGGTGGGAGGGAGGGGTGGACTCGGCAAGGCCTGAAATGAAGACAACTCGTTGCAGAGCGTTCCGGAACGTTCTCCGGTCTGGAGCGCTCCGAAACGGCCGCGGCGCCCGAGACATCCTCCAGACCCGCCAGTCCGTAACGATTCCTGATGCATCTTCATGTTGCCTTCGTCTGAGGGGGGGAGAGACGGAGAGTCGTCGCGGCAGCTTTGAAGTTCAAGGATCGATCGAAGTCTGGGACGTTCTTCTCTCTCCTTGGGCTCTCCGAAAGACTCCCCGTCGCCACGGCTGAAGTCCCCTCGGAGTTCCGAGCAACACGCGCCTCGTGAGAGGTCCAGGGGCCGATTTCCTGCAGGGCCAGCTGGAGGGCCAGATGCTCCAGGCGTGACGTCGTCGTCGTCGTCGTCGTCGTCGTCGTCGTCGTCGTCGTCGTCGCCGTCGTCGTCGTCCAGAAGGTCCTTTCGCCGATGTCGGCCTCCACGGGCCGTCCCCGAGCCCCCGGGGGCAGTCCGCAGAGAAGGCTCAGGACGAGAGCACGATCGGGAGGAGCGCCGCGGGGAGAGAACGCGGGGAGGAGAGGAGGGCGGGAGGAGGCAGGCGGGAGGGGCCGCCCTTCTCCTCCCGCCCCCTCAGGCTCCTCACGCACCCTCGTTCTCCCCATCCCCCCTACTCCCTCCTCCTCCTTCTTCCCGTCCCCACCCCTCTCCTCCGCCTCCTCCCTCCTATTCATCCGCATCGCTCTGAGCCGCTCGCTGCGACAACTCATTATCCTGAGAGACTTACTTTCCTCCGGAATGCAGAGACCTCCCTTTCCGTTGCCCTCCTTCCCCTTTCGGACCATTCCTCTTCCACTCCTCGTGCTGCTTGTGGCGACGATCCCGTTGTTGTTTCTCGCCGTCCTGATCGTCCCACTTCTCCTCCCCGTCTTTTTTCACATTCGTTTCTTTCTCTCGAAAGGAAAAACAAGGGAATACGCATTGACTTTGCAAGGTCCGCGCGGATATCTTGGATCGGCGGTGGATCCTTCCCTGGCGCGCGGAGCGCGCCACGGTCGGCGCCGGAGGCGCCGCCAGCGGGGCCCAGCGCCGATCCAACAAACCCGCGCGGAGCTGCGAAAGTTTCCGTTACGCGATTTTGCTCCTCCGCCACTCGACTCCTTCCACGGCTGGCGCTGCAACATCAGCGTGCAACATCGACCTCCGACACGCGCGCGATCCCTGTGAGGCGCCCCCCCCCCCGCGAGGGCCCCCTCGATGCACGCGATCCCCCCCCCAGGTGGGGGATAGCGTGTCATGAGCGGCCCGGCGGCGCCCCCTCCTCGTCCGCCTCCTCCCCCAGAGGCCTCCTGGATGGGGTCCGAGTGGATGGCGTTGGAGGAGCGCGCCGCATCGTCGATGCATCGCCGACGCATCGGCGACGAGGGCGAAGCATCGGCGCCATCAGCGTGGAGAACATCGGGCTCCACATCGAGCCGCATCGCCGACGCATCGGCGATGCGGGGGGATCCTCCGACCCCATCTGCTCGGACCCCCTTTGGAAGGCCTAGATTTCCCTCCACCCGGTCCTCGCCCTGGTCCCACGCAAGAATGAGCCTTGGCAGGAGAGACCTTTAGTGCGCGGTCCAAGGGCGGTCCCCTGCCACCAGGCGCGCAAGCCTCTGCTACCGCATCGCACTCAGCGATCGGAGAGGCCCGATGGGCCCGCACCAAAAGTCACTCCGGCGAAAGGTCTCCCTTATGTACGTGCAGTCGATTGTCTGCCTCGTGCGTGCAATCGATCGTCTGCACCCCTATCAAGCTGCCACGAACTCTTCTTAGAACGGAGATCCTCTTAGAGGGACCAAGAAGGCACCGATACCGCTATTCCACGCACCTCTCCTGAGGTGCGTTCTGACCAGATTCCGAGGCGAATCCAGCGGAGGCGACGAGGACCTCCCAGGAGGCCCAACAAGGGGAAAACGAGGGAACGTCAGAGGTATGGGCACCTTTTCCTTCTCTGACCCCTGGGAGCAAAGCCAAGACTGTCTGCCTCCTTCCCGTCTTCGCCCCCATTTTTGAGCAGGGGCCGACCGTCCTGGCATTCCTGTAGGCCTACCACGACATGTTCTTAGAACCCAGAAATGCTCTAAGAACAACAACGATGTTCTTAGAGCGTAAACCCCATGTGCTAAACCCCAGTCCGAGATGCTCTAAGAACGTACAAGCCACAAAAGGGTTGTTTAGAACATTGCTTGGCGGGCCTGTAGGCAAGCCAGGACGCTTCGCCACTGCTCGACATTTTGCTCGACGAGGAGATGCGCGCCCGACGCGCGGCGCCCCCGTGCGCGGGGGCGCGCCGCCTCGGGAGGGCAGGCATCACGGCGGGAGGGCCTCGGAGGAAGAGGACGGGTCGCCTAAGCCCCTCGGAGAAACCCTCCACTCACTTGAAGTCGGACCTGTCCCTCTACGCGGCGGGATCTCAAACAAAAAATGGTCTGGGGACGATTTTCTGACCATGTTTGCAAATTTGGAGGTATGTAATATTTTCGCCCCAGACCCGCCTGTAGGGCTAGGTCGGGCCTGTCCCCCTACAGGCCGATTTTCTAGGAAAAATTGAACGTAGTCAAAAAATGCCCCCAAATCGTAAACAAAAAACGCTTACAATTTGTCCCCATACTATTTTTCGACCATTTTCGAATTTCCCCCCTGTAGAGGGACAGGCCCGACTGAACTGTAGGGGGACATTCATGTCCGACGGCCGTAGAATTGATTTACCTCAGAGCCGATGTGTTCGTCGAGTCCATGAGATATGCGCAGAATGTTCGCAGATCTACGCACATTCCACGTGTGACTCGACGAGAAAACCAACTTCGGGGAGCACTGCTCCTGCAGGCAATCCCCTAATCGAAGGCGGGCCCTGAGGCCCCTCTCCCCAGGGAGCGTCTGTGCTGGGGAGAGGCAGGCCTCCCCCGAGACGGAGCAGGCCTTCCCAGAGGGCGGCGGGGCTTCCCAGAAGCTTGCTGTGCAAGACGAAGACCAGGACGCACACGATCCGGGTGAGGATAAAGCGAGAATCTCTGAGATCCGGCAGCTCCGGAAAATGTATCGTCGGGGGCGGCAAGGAGGGGGGCGTCCAAGAGGGGGGGGGGTGCAAATCATGGCCGGCGGCATGTGCGCGGCCCAGGGGGGGGGCGGGGGACGTATTGACATAAGAAGAGGCGCCATGACATCTGGGGAAAAATCATGGCCCACGCCATGATATATCCACCCCCCCTAGCCATCACCCGCCTCTTTGCCGCCCCCGATATCGGGCGCCGCGGCCTTCTCAGCGCGTTCCGGAGCGCCCTGGGACGCACTCGTCCTCCTCGTCCGATCTGAGCAGCCCGCCGTGTCTTCGGGGAGGGCGAAGAGCAGGCCTCTCAGAAGGCCGGGGGCCTGCCGGGCCTTCGGAGCACAGAGGCCCCCATCGATGGGGCCCGAGTGGATGGGGGTCGGAGCATCGCGCCGAATCGCCGGTGCATCGCCGATGCTCCATTGCCGATGCATCGCCGATGCACTGCCGATGCATCGGCGACGTCGGCGATGCATCGGCGCCGTCGGGCTCCGCGTCGAGCGGCTCCGCCCCCCATCTGGGAGGCCTGGGGGAGAAGGCCCGCCCCCCGCCCGCCCCTCCCCAGACGCGCCGCAGATTTGTGGTGGGGTCGGACGACTCGCCATCGCTCGGACGTCCATTCCCCGTGCATCTCGATTTCGTGCGTGTATGTTTCGCTAGATGATTAAGAATGCTCCTCGATAGTCGCCGCCAAGAAAAATGCCCACGTCCGACCGATGCCAAGAAGAAGGGTAGAGTTAGGTCGGGCAAGTCCTCCTGTAGGCGGATTCTGGAGGAAGAACGAGACATGGCCCAACGAATCTTCAAACCTCGTCAAACGTAGTAGAAACATCGTCCCCGGACGAATTTTACTTTTGAGCATTCCTCCTGTAGGCAGGATTCAGGTTCGAAGGCTTCGGGCGTGCTCACGGGTTCTCGGCGGCCTCCCAGCCTCGGGCTGCTCTCCGGCAGCTGCGCCGCAGCTGCGAGGGGCGCTCTCCAGGGGGGGGGCCCGGACCGCCCCGAACGGCCGCCAGAGAGCCGAGCCAAGGCCCGCACGCCGCCGGGGAAGTGAAGGGGAACTGGGACACACAAGCAAGTAGACACGAATGACCAGATTCCCTATATTTTCCCATATGTTCTGGGCTTCTGTCTCTCCATTGTGCCCGTGTATTTTTTCCCTCCGGGGACAAGGACTGATGGGGTTCGGCTTTCGCCCGCGCTGCGGGGACTGTGACTGCACATCCCCGCTTCGCGCCCCACGGCCAACTCGTCCCAAAGGCAGCAAGCCGTTGCCGCGATCAACCCGCAGAAGCCCGAAGGCAATGCCCTGTCTGGGGAGCGCGGAGCCCAGCCTGGGAAACCGCGGCGAACCCAAGAAGGAGTCGGAGGCGGCCGGTTAACCGTTGCTCATGCTGCGCACCCCAGCTTTCCCATAAGCGGCAAACGCTTTCCCAACTTTGGGCGAGTGACGTTTCTCGGGTCCGCGGGCGGTCGTTGTCCCCGGTGGGGGCAGCGTTTTCCACGTCCTGTCCTGAATTCGACCCCGCTTCTCCCCCCTCCCCGTCGCCCGAAGCGATCTAACCGATCTTGCTCTCGCGGAGAACTCGCCATCGCTCGGATGTCCATTCCCTGTGTGTTTGTCGGTTTCGGTCGCGAGGTTCCTCGCAAGATGACCCCAAATGCTCCTCGATGGTCCTCAAAAAACACGTACGAGCGATGCAAAGAGACAAGAGAAAGCCCAGAATTTCGGAGAGGTGCATGTTTCGGCTTCGTGCGTGCATTCCTTGGCAAGATGGCCCAACATGCTCCTCGACGGTCCTTGGCGAGAGCAGAAGGCACACGTCCGAGCGACGCCAAGAGAACGCCCCGAATTTCAGAGATGCGCGCGGATTTCTCGGGTTGGCGCTGGGCAGTCCCCTCGGTGCACTCCTGCGCTGGCATGCCGAAGGTGCGGGGGGGGGGGGGGCGCCGACGGCGCCGCCAGGGTTGTGGGGAGAGCGAGGCTCGGTGTTGGCCTGAGGAATCCAGGCGGACCTCCTGTTTGTCTTGGAAGCCCTGTGGCGCTGAGGGGGAAAAGGAGGTGGCGCGCAAACGTGGATTAGCGATCCATGAATTTGGCGCGCGGTCGCCAAATCCATGGATCGAGAGAGGTGCCCTCCCCAACATGCGGCTGGTGGCGCCTCGTTCGGCGGCGGCAATTGACGATTTCCTATGGGAACGGGGCCCGTCGCTATCCACGCCCCCTTAATGCACTGTTGCGATCGCCCGAGAAGAGGAGGGGGGAGGGGAGGGGAGGGGAGGGGGCCCAGACAGCAGCAGCAGCTCAGTCAGGCGGCCCCGCCAGCGACGCGAGCCGCCGGCGCAGCGCGGCGCACGTGTTTCGGCCTTCTGCTGCGGCAAATCTCCACGGCTACCCCCACGGAGACTTCCCCGACGAGTCGAAATTCCTGTACACCTGGTCGGTGAACTTGGCGGCCACGCCCGGCTCGCAGAGGTCTCCAGCTTGCGAGTGGCTGATGACCTATGGGATCAACGTTACAACCTTCAGTCCAGTCCTTCTCCCGTCCATCTTCTCCCCTCTTCGATTTCCGACGAAGGGGGAATCGAGAAATACGAATCCGACTCTTCATCCTGGAAGAGGAGCTTGCTGCCGGGTTACGGATGAGGACGGTGAGGAAGGGACGGGATGAAGAGGGGCTCATGAAGGTCTATCAGGGGTCGCAAGGCGCATGCAAGGCTCCAGCATGCACAACACCAGTATGAAGAAACGCAACAGAAAGAACGAGAGGAGGAGGAGCCGGATGAAGGGGATGAGGAGGAGCCGGAGGAGGACGAGGGGCATGGAATTTGAGGAAAGGGTGAGGATGCGAAAGATCAAGATCTTGATAGGAAGCGGAGGATGGTGACTAGAAGGACGTGGAGCAGGAGGGTGATGTTCAGGAGGATGATGACGAGTTAGAGGAAGATGATCATAAGGACGGTGAGGCGGATGAGGGGGATTAAGATGAGCGGGAAGGGGATGATTAGACAGAGGGTCATGACGAACATCTCCCCGGACCATCTCCAACGACACGAGGTAGGACGCGCCGGTCTCGCTGGGCTTGGCCCACTCGAAGTGTGTCGTCCGCACCATGTCTGCCGACCACTGCACCGTTGCCTTTGAATACTTCTCCTCCGCTTCCTCCTCTTCCTAGTCCATCCATCGGCTTCCTCTTCATCCTCTTCCTCTGGGTTGCCACCAAAGGAGGGCACCACTACAGGTCGCTGGGAAGAAATCCCATCAGCCCCCTGGGGGCCCCTGGGGGGAGTTGACCTAGCGCGCTTCCTCTTCCAACTCTCGTCTTCTCCGTCGGGGAGGGGTTCACCTCTGCTCTATCGAAAACAACCTCCTCCCCACTCTACCAGCCCCTTGTTAGGGCCAATGCCAACGCCTCCCGCCATCCCTGTCAAAACCACAAAGTTCACGTCGCGGCGCAACCTTGATATGTTCGGGCGACCCGTAACCACTTTACTGTTTTGTTCCCAACCACCATATTGTGTTGGGTCCTCGTTTTGAAGAGACAGCGCCCCGTGTCTCACTCCCTCCCCCACTTCCCCTCTTCCTGCTCCTCCTCCTCCTCCTCCTCCTCCTCTTCCTTCTCCTCCTCCTCCTCCTCCTCTTCCTCCTCCTCCTCCTCCTCCCATCCCTACCTATGTTGCCCAAGTCACCCATTGTCGCCGATGTCGCCCGCCGCACCCATTTCGGCACACACCTCACACGTTTCGTGGCGCCAATAGCGAGCTCCACCGGAGGCCCCAATGGCTGCGTTCGCATGCGCCCGCCGCACCCATGCCGGCTCACCCCTCACACGTTTCGTGGCCCCATAAAGAGTTTTACCGAAGGCCGCAGTGGCTGCGTTCGCATGCGGCCGCAGCACCCATGCCAGCACACCCCTCACAATTTCCGTGGCCCCATCGGGAGCTCCACCGAAGGCCCCCGTGGCTGCGTTTACATGCGCCCGCCTCATCCATGCCAGCACACCCCTCACACGTTTCGTGGCCCCAGAAAGAACTTTACCGAATGCCCCAATGGCTGCGTTCGCATGCGCCCTGCGCACATGCCGGCACACTCCTCACAATTTCCGTGGCCCCATCGGGAGCTCCACTGAAGGCCCCAATGGCTGCGTTCGCATGCGCCCGCCGCACCCATGCTGGCACACCCCTCACACGTTTCGTAACCCCATCGGGAGCTCCACCGAAGGCCGCAGTGGCTGCATTCGCATGCGGCCGCCGCACCCATTTCGGCAAACCTCTCTCACATGTTTCGTGGCCCCATAGTGAGCTCCAACGGAGGCCCCAATGGCTGCGTTCGCATGCGCCCGCCGCACCCATGCCGGCACACCCCTCACACGTTTGTGACCCCGTAGGGAGCTCCACCGAAGGCCCCAGTGGCTGCGTTTGCATACGCCCTTGTTTTGGCACACACCTCACAATCTCTGTGGCCCCATAGTGAGCTCCACCGAAGGCCTCAAGGCTGCGTTGGCATGCGCCCGCCGCACCCATGCCGGCCCCCCCCCCCTTACACATGTCGTGGCCCCATAGGGAGCTCCACCGAAGGCCCCCGTGGCCGTGTTCGCATTGGCCCGCCGCACCCATGCCGGCACACCCCTCACACGTGTTGTGGCCCCATGCGGAGCTCCACCGAAGACGCCAATTTCTCATCACAGTGTCATTTGCAACCTCATCTGGTTGGGTCCTCCGCCAGGCCGAGTGCCAACTGCGTTTATTCACAACTGCGGACGGCTGGGCCCTCCGCCAGGCCCTCCCCCCCGTGCGGCAGCTGGCCGTGGCCTCGCCCAACGCTGACGTATGACATCCACTGCTGGCCGGCCCCACGTGCGCAGGCCCACCAGCACTGCCAAACAAGTATTATGCCAAGTGCACGCTGCGGCAACAAATCTTGGACCGCGCGCGGGCCCCGTCAATTGACAGGGACGACGCGGGTGCGCTGGCACGCGCGGCGCACGTCGCGTGCGTCGCGCACCTCGCTGGCGTCCGCATTGGTCCCCGATGGGCGTCGATGGCGACCCCTGCTCATTCTAAGACGGTGGTGCTACTTCTGTGTTGGGAGAGCGAGCGGTACTGAGCGAGACGGCTTACGGCTTGTGGGGAGCCTGCTAGTTGTTCCTTGTTAGTTCGCCGACCCCCGCTCGACGGGGGTGGAAAGGCGTTTGAGATGATTGGCTGTCCTCTCCCCCTTTCCCCCCTGTCCTGGTCCAACATCCCGTTTGAGGGCCCACCCCTCCACCGGGCCTATGAGCTCGTCAACGCTTCCCCCTGAGTTCTCTAGATCCTCCAAACAATCCCTAGGTTGCCCAAGAAGGCTCAACCAGAGCGCCAAGATAGTCCAAGAGAGCGTCGACACGGCCCAGGATAGCGCCACGACGGTCCAAGATGGCTCCGAGACGGCCCACGAGGCCTCCAAGACGGGGCTAAGAGTGCTCCCAGGGGACCGCCGAGAGAGTCCCAAGAGGCAAACACCGCTCCATGCCCCTAGGAACAGTATCTGTTCAGCACACCTGCCTTTTTCGTTTTCACGGCGTCCAAGTCGGCCCGCAAGATCGTCCCAAAACAACCCATCAGGCCCCCAAGAGGGCTCCAGGACGGCCGGCTTCAGGACGGCCCACGAGGACCCCAAGACGGCCGCAGGGGTCCTCAAGACGGCTCAGGAGAGGCCCGAGATGGCTTTACGAGGGCACAGCAAGGGGGAATACGAGCTCACATTCCGAGCCCTTCCCACCCCCGCTGGGCCCGAGAGGCCCCTGGAGGCTCCCGAGGCGCCCCCAAGGGGCCCCAAGAGGCCCCCGCAAGGGTCACACGGCGTCCCCAGAGGCCACAAAGAGCTCTCCAAGAGGCCCCCGACTGGCCTCCCAAGAGATCGCCAGATGCATCTAGAAGGCTTCTGAGCTACAGCCCAGGCATGGTGGCGGGTTGGGCCGAAGGTCACAAAAATAACTTCCACGAACGTCGCAAATTCTTGCTTCTTCTGGGCGTCGGCGGAATGGCATAAACCACTTGAATACACAGACCCTCCCCAACCCGACCGGGGGCGAATCTGGAACCACGCCCCCCCAGCCCTCCATGTCAACACAACCAAACAATACACATTGCACCAAAATCTGGATCATGCGCGCGGGATCACCACGATCACGTTGCAGGTGTTTTTGACAGGGACGGTGGTGGTGCTGGCATACTGCCTGGTGTGTGCAATGCCCCCCCTCTCTGTTTAAAACAATGCAAAGTGCACTTTGCACCGACATCTGGATCCTACGAGGGCACCCCGCAATCGCTTTGCACTGGTTTTGGACAGGGACGGCTGGGGGGCCAGCATACTGCCTGGAGTGACCATCCTTTTCAACAAATACCCCCTGCAACGCACCCTAATGGCAGCAAAGGTGCAGAGGCGGGTCTAAAATCAGGATACCGGCCAGTGGAAACGTGCCCGGACAGGGGTGAGAGCACGACTACGTACACCCGAGTCCATTTTCTACAAGGGATCGTGGCCGCTCCGACCCCACATACAGGTGGCATTGAAGCGAAAACGCGATTCCTGAAAGAATCCAGCCAGCCCTTTGGCCTAAGGTGGTCTAGTGAATTCTTTCTTTCCTGTTCCAAAAGCCTCTTCCCTTCGGGAGGTTTACCTCCCCTCCCCCTCCCTGTAGTATTTTGGGAGGGTTTCGCGAAGCGTTAGGGCGCCCAAGATGGTCCCAAGATGGCTCCAATGAGGCCTTCGATGCTCCAAGATGGCCTCGAAGATGGCACAAGATAGCCGACGATGGTGCAAAATAGTTTCCGACCTATCTCCAAGAGGTCCGACGAAGGCCACAAGACGGTTCCAAGTGCTCTCGGAGCCCCCTCAGGACACCCTCCAAAGAGGCTAACATCTTTTAACACCATGTTTTTGCCTTCTAGCCCTTGCACTTCCGATGCGCTTTTGAGGCCCCAGGATAGCCCCGAGATGGCCCCAAAGAGGCCCAACAGGAGCCCACGAGGCCCCCCAGGCGTCTCCAAGAGCGCCCAAGAGCGCCCCAAGAGGGCCCCGAGCATGCCCGAAGAGGCGGTGTTGATGGCCCCAGGGGTGACGGGCACAGGTAGGAACCCCTTTTTTGATCGATGGCCTCTAGGATGGCCTCAAGAGGCCCTCCAGGACTCTTAAGGGACCCCCAAAAAGGCTCTAAGAGGGCCCCAAGATCCCCGAAAAAAGCCCCAAGAGAACCCTAATACTCCCCCAAAGAGTCCAAGAAGTCTCCTAGAGGCGATGTTTAGGGCTCTGTCCTCGTCCTCGTTGTCCTCCTCCTTCTCCTCGTCCTTCTCTTCGTCCTTGCCCTCAACGTCGTTCCTTTCCTTTTCCTCCTCTTCCTCGTCGTCGTCGTGGTCGTCGTCATCTTCCTCCTCCTTCGCCTCCTCCTCCTTTCCTCGCACACACGCACACACACGCACGCACGCACGCACACAAACATACACACACACACACACGCACACGTACACACACACACACACGCGCACACACAGACACACGCACACACGCACACGCGCACACGCACACACACGCACGCACACGCACGCACGCACGCACACGCACGCACACGCACACGCACACGCACACGCACATACACACACACGCACACGCACACACACAGACACACAACCCACACACACACACAACAAAACACAACACAGCACAACACAATACATCACACCACAACGCAACACAACACAACATACAACACACACCACATACACCACACAAACAACGCACAGACCACGCACAGCACACAACACAACACAACACAACACAACCCAGCACAGCCCAGCACACACAGCACACATAACACAACACAACACAACACACACACACAACACGCACACACCCAACACACACACACACAACACACACAAACACACACACGCACACGCACACAGACACACACACACACACACGCGCACACGCACACGCACGCACACGCACACGCACACGCACACACAGACGCGCACACACACACGCACACACACATTCACACACGCACACACACACACACACACGCACACACACACACACGCACGCACACACACACACGCACACACACACACACACACACGCACGCACACGCACACACACACGCACACACACACACACGCACACACACATGCACACACACGCACACACACGCACACACCACACAACACACCCACAACACACAACATACACAATATACACAACACACAACACACAACACACAACACACAGCACACAACACACAACACACAACACAACACACCACAACACAACACAGCACAACACAAGACACACACCATACACTACACACACTACACACAGCGCACAACACACAACGCACACAACACAACACACAGCACACAGCACACAGCACACAGCACACAACACAACACAACACAACACAACACAACACAAAACAAAACAACACAACACAACACAACACACCACACACAACACACCACAACACAACAACACAACACAGCACACGACAAGACAAGACAAAACAATGCAAGACAACACACACAACACACACACGCACACGCACACGCAAACAATACGCAATGCCGGCAGCCCCGTCGTCACATTGCATTGGTTTGGCAAGGATGGTGGGGGGAGTCATATTGCCGAGTGCGGCGCACTGGTACGCGTGGAGCACCTGAGACGTGCAGTACACCTCGCGGCCTGACGCATCTGGCTGGCGTCTGCATTGGTTCCCGATGGTTGTCGATAGCAGCCCCTGCCTATGCTGAGACTCGGATGCCAATTATGAATGGGAAGGCGGGACTGAACGAGACAAATTGCCGCGTTCCTGCTGGGAACATGCCCGATGCTCCTTACTAATATGCAGCCCGTCCCCCACACGACCAACGACAAACCTGGGACAATGCGCCCCCGCCAAGCATTCTGGTCAACACTTAATGCAAAATGCACGGGTTATGCTGGCGGGCCTCGCAAACACTCCGTATATTGTGTTGATCCGGGCGGCGGGGGTGCCTGCAGATGGCCAACCGTTCGAAAAAAAGACACCATCCCTGGCAAAACAAATTATCATCACCGTCATCATCAACATCACTATCGCCATCATCGTCATCATCACTACTACTATCACGACCACCACCACGATCACAACCACAATGATCACCATCATCACGGTCGAGGTATCACCATGATCATCCTTTCGCATCATTGCCACCATCACGTTCGTGATATTATCATTGTGCACACGTGCACTCATGTTGAAGAAATCTCCACCGGGAACCTCATGACCGGGTGGGTTGCGACGAAGTCTTCCGCGGACCCCCCCCGCCCCTATGGGGCCCGCACCTCATGTTACCAATCCGAACTGGCCATTGGAATCCTGTGAGGTTCGTCGCTGTTGGGCTCCTCAATCCTGAATATGGTGTAAAACCAGAGCGGGAGCCTCGTCTTTGAGTGAATCGCGAAGAAGTCTCAGGCGGGAGCCTCCTCTCTATGACGCCCGCAAGTCATGTTACCAATCCGGCTAGGCCATCGGAACCTTGCCGGTGTCGCCATTTCTGGCCTCTTGAGGCTTGAGTGGCGGAAATCTGGAGCAGGAACGTCGTCTCCGAGTGAATGGCGAGGGAACGCATGCAAAACATGCTGATCCTGCGGCCGCCCACGGGGCAATTCCTGGAGCGCGGGCCGCCAGCTTCCTCGCGGAAGGGGTCCAAAGAATTCGGCCGAAGAGCGAGACAACTCCAGAGCTTAGGCGGAGCATCTCGCGGCAGAACTGGGCTTCGCGGTGCCTCCCGCCTGAGCGCAGACGCGCAAGGCCGAGCCTTGCGGTGTTACCCCAACGGGTTGTTCCCCCGCCCCAGCGGCTCGCGGGAATGTCGCATGGGCCTGGCCCGCGGGGTTGCCCCAACGACTTCAAGATCTGGCCGTCGGAAAAGGCGGCGCCCATGCCATCCGTGGCGACAACGGCGCCAAAGAAAATCGAGTTCCGCGCCATTGCTAAAGGGCGGAGGGAAGGTGGATGGGGTGGAAGAGGCAGGCGGACGAGGAGGAGGCAAAACAATGGGTGGGAAGAAAGCCTCCACCAAACCCGAAACGGAGAAGGGCGATGAGGACACGGGAAAAACCTCTGCACTCACAGGTACGACGATGAGTGTTCGTCCCAGATTAGTTTTGGGAATTTCTCGTGCGGGGTCTTAGCGTTTGATTGTCTCTGGGTACCGGGTACAAGAACACCCACCCCTTTTTATCCTCTTACGCGTTCACCGTCGCCATGATGACCACAACCGTCATCTCCACAATCATCGCGCCACCATCATCATCGCCATCATCAATACTATCACAACTCCATCATGATCACCGGCCATCGATCACCATCATCGTCACCAACACCACGACCAGCACCGTCACCATCACCACCAGCACCATCATCACGGCACACATTCCTTCATTCAATCATTCATTCATTCACACAATCAAACATACTCATCGGGAGGAACTCTCAAGTGTGAGCCTAATTGCGCGGGTCTCTCGCGGGAGCCACCACCTATGGGGCCCGCACCTCATGTCACCAATCCGAGCTGGCGACAGGCACCTTGTAGCTGCCGTCGCGTTTGGCCTCTTCAAGCTTGGATATGGACGAAGTGTCCGACGGAAACCTCGTTTGTGAGAGACTTGCAAGGACATCTCAGGCGGGACCCCCTTCTATATTGGCCCGCGGCTCACGCTACTGATCCACATGGGTCATTTGGGTCATGTGGGTGTTGTACAGTCGGGGCGCTGACCTAAGGAACCCTACATAAGGAACGAGGCTCCTCTTTCCCATAAGTTGAACTTCCATTTCCGATGGAAATCCTCAGGACAACCTGAGGCAAACTGTTGAACAATCAAGGAACACCGAGCCCCTCCCCAACGAAAAGGGTTCCTTCTTCATCGCCCCGACTGTAGTTGTTGGCCTCGTCAAGCTTGATAATGAAAACTCGAACGAAGAAGTCTTACGCAGGACCCCCTTTTTTTTTCGTATGGGGCCCGCGACCCACGTCACGAATCTTAGCGGGTCACTGGAAGCTTGTAGCTGTCGTTATTTTTGGTCTCCGGAATCATGCCCATTGAAGAAGTCTCGAAGAAAAAAACTTGTCGGTGAACGACTTGCGAAAAACTTTCACGCGGAAGCCCTCTCCGTTTGGGGCCGGCGAACCATGCAACTAATCCTGGCGGTTCGTCGGAAGCCTGGAGCTGCCGTCGTTGTTTGCTTCGTCAAGTTTGAACACGGAGAAATCTCGAGCGGGACAGCCTCGTTTGCGAATAATTTGTGCGAGGCTTTCAGGCGGGACCCCGTCCTTATGGGGCCCGCAGCGCATTTTACGAATCCGATCGAATCGCCAGAATCCTGTATCAACCATCGACGCTTGCCAAGACTGAATACGGAGGGGATCTCAAGCGGACCTCCCCCTGTGAGAGATTTGTGATGAAGGCTTCGGCGGGGGTTCCTTCCCGTTTGGACCCCATATTATGTGATTGTTCCGAGCGAGCCATCGAGCACTTCTATGTGTCGTCAATTTTGGGCTCACGCGGCTGGAATCTGACAAACGTCAGCTAGAGCCGGCGGTGCCCTTGTCTGTGCGTGATTGCCGAAGAACTCTCGACCGCGAGCCAAACAGCTCCTTGCTGAACAAACCGCGGATCAGTTTTGATCGGGAACGCCTCCCCACGGGACTAGGGTGGACGCAGCTTTGGCGCCTACGTTTCCCATCGGGTCCAAGTGGCGGGAAAAAAGGTAAGGCCGACGAGGTATGAAGAACATGTTGTCGAAACGCATCAAGCGGCCGGCGAGTTGCTACATGGGGCCCAACGCGCTAGCGACAACGACGAAGCCGCGGCGCGGGCGAGGAACTTGCTCATATTCAGGCCCAGAAAAGAAGCGCTCACGTGACAGAGCTAGGGGCCGTCCGTCGTGCGCCGCGGGGTTCGCCCTGGCGCACGCGTCCTACCTGACTTCCACGCTGTCGCAAGGTCAATCGCTGCGCCAAGGCGTCGCCGTCGACTGCGCCGGGGACGAGGACGCCGGTCGACAGGGCATGTCGGACGAGCGGCGGTGGCTGCACCTCTAGGTCATGTTCCCCCGCGCCGCGCGCATGCAGGACATGCTGGTCCTGCAGCCGCCTACAGTTTCTGGAGCGCGCGCGGGCTGCATTTTTTTTCGCGGAAGACGCCAAAGACGTTCGGCCAACAGAGCGGACAAAAACTCAAGGGATGATGCGGAACAGCTCGCGGTAGAACTGGGATTCGCGGTGCTATCCCATGGGCCTAGTCCGCGGGGTTGCCCCAGCGCCTTCGAAATCTGGCCATCGGAGGACGCGCCCATGCCAGCTGTGGCGGCAACGGCGCCAAGGAAAATCGATGTGCGTGCTATTGCTAGGAGTCGCGGGGGAGGATTTGGATGGGGTAGAACAAGGCAGGAGGACGAGGAGGAGGAGGCAAAGCAGGGGGCGGGAAGGAAGCATCCGCCAGGGCGGAAAAGAAAAGGGCGATCAGGAGACGGAAAAGAAAACCTCTGCACTCACCAGGGCCACGCTGAAATTTACTACCGGCTTACTTTGGGAGATTCTCGTGCGGGCCGCCAGGGTAATTGACATGGGGCGGCGGGGGTGCTGACATATTGCCTGCTGGGTGCAATCCCGCCAAACACCATGATGACCACCCCGCCGCGATTGTGCATTGGTTTTCGACACGTATGGCGTGGGTCGACATGTTTCCTGCTGTGCGCGGGAACACCTAGCACACTCTGCGCGTGCCCTGAACGTGGCGCACCTGGCGCGGCTGGAGGGAGCATGCGGCACGCTGGGCGCACGTGGCGAATCTGGCGCACCAGGCGTACCTGGCACGCTTGGGCCCCAGGGGCGCCTGGCGCGCCTGGTGCGCGTGGCGTGCCTAGCACGCGTGGCGCACCTCATCCCAGCGTCGCGCACCTGGGGCTTGCATTGGTTCCCAGTAGCCGTCAACCCAAAGACGGTCGCTTGATATGCTGAAACTCGGTTACTGCTTTTGTGTTGGGGGGGCGGGTGGGAGTGAGCCAAACAGTTTGCGTCTGGGAGAGGTGCCTTGACCCCTCCACCTACTCTTCCCCTTGGGTTTGGACGGAGGGGGCGCGAGCGTTCAGAGCGTCTATTGCATCAAGGTGATCCCAGAAATGCGCCAAGAGGCCCCAGGACCGTTCCAAGACAGCCCAAGGCGGCCACGGGGCATCCCACGGATGCCCCTGAGACGCCGCCACCCTTCCAAAACCTCAAGGAACCAATGAGTTGATTCGTCTCGCCATTTGCTTCTGATGGGCTTATTTGGCTTTTCGGAGGCATCGCTGGGAATCAGTTGACCAATTGTGCGTCGAACTTGCTCCAGGCAGCCCAAGATGGGCTCCAACATGACACACAATAGACCAGAATGGCTCCGATTGGTCTCCAAGATGCCTCCAAAAAGCGCCGAAACAGCTCCAAGAAGGCTCCAAGTTGCTACCGAGCCTCCCAAGGACCCCCCCTCCCCCCAAGAGGCCAGCAACATTCAAAACCAACGGAGCACACTTGTGTGGTCGCCCGTTCGCTTCCGATTGCCCACGGACGCCTCACATTGGCTCCAATATCGCCCAAGAGAGCTCCAAGAGGGGGCCCACGAGGACTCCACGACGGCCCCAACGCGCCTATGAGCGCCCCGAGGGCGTCCAAAGAGGGCCCCAAGGGGCGACGGTTCGGGCCCATGAGTGAAGCTGCTATCTACTTGCGTAGCATCTACCCAATCATGTCCTCCAAGATGCCCCCCTGGAGCCCCCGCCCCAGGCACCGAGGAGTGCCCCAAGAGAGCCCCACGAGGGCCTCTCGAATGCCATCAAAATGGCCCCAAGGGGGCTCCAAGATGGCTCCAGGAAGCTCCCAGAGCGAAAGAACCCTTAAGGCATGTTTGGATGAATCGTTGCTGCCGTGGTCGCAGTCGATATCTCCCCCCCATCTTTCTGCTCCTCTTCCTCCTAGCTCCTCCTTCTCAACTTCCTACGCATCATCCTTCCCCTCCTCCTCCTCGCCGAGGGTGGTCAGAGCGCCCACGACCAAAATGCAGCAGTTGCGCCAAGCAGTGGCCAGCTTCTCCAGAGGCAGTGCAGCAGGGCGATCAACACCACATGTGCTGTCGGGCGAGAGCGTGGACCCCGCCCACGTCGCAAACTCTGGCCCAATGGTCGAGTGGGCCTTGCATGGAAGGAAGCAGTGCGTGACCAGTGCCCGCAGAACACCTCTCGGTCGCCTGGAAGTGATGGAGCATTCGCCTTTCGCAGTCCCGGCGACCAAGGACGTTGGTTCGAGAACATGCGGGCAAATTTTTAGACACAGCGAACAGGCTAGGCTGGCAGTTGCAGGCGTCCATCGCTCACCATCGGCTCGGTCCGAGCCGACCTGCTCCTTGTCGATGTCTAGTGGTTGCACGCGCAACTAGTGCAGGACTGCGAACCTCGGCTCAAGCGGGAATGGAATCACGAACACCTTTTATGGAACCCGTGCATGCCCTGCTGGCCATACCGTTGTCCCAAACGTGGGCGTCGGAGTACCGCACTCGAGCTCGCACGATTTTCGCGGGCAGAATGTGGAGCGAACAGCGCCTCTTCGACGAGGAGGCGGCCACCAGCAGCAGGTGCGCCGCGTACGGCGGAGAGGAGACTGATAGTCATTGTTTTTGATGTGCTGCCATGGCGCTAGGCAGCGCGGCAGCAGGCCAGGCCTCCAGAAGTGCAGCAGCTGGGGGCCTCCAGCGCACCCACGGCTGAGAACGAATTCCGCTGGAGAAGAAGGATCTTGCCCGCCCCCAGCACTTAAGCTCCCCGACATCGGCATCTCCGAAGAAGGCCTACACGCTAGGTGACGACCCAGATTCAGTCACGTGCGACGTCTACGCAAACGGCTCGCTGCTCCACGGCCGGCACGCCGCCATCAAACGAGCGGGGTGGTGCTTCGCGCAAGTCAACGAAAGGGGGAGAACGAACGTTCGCCGTGTACGGGTCGCTGCCGCGGCCACAGGATGAGCGGTCCATTTTCAGAGCGGAGCTGCACGCTGTGCACATGGCATTGCAACCAGGAATGAAGACGCTCACGATTTGGTCTGACTGCAAAAATGTACTGGATGGCTTCGCTCGCGCGGTCTGGAGTGGTGCACGCGTTTTTCGAATCCGCATGCCAGTTGAGATTGGCCTGGCACCTTGTTTCGCAGTTAGGCGGACTGGGCCCACAGGAGGCCAAGATAAAAAACAGAAGGCACATGCCACGGCGCGCCATAAGCATGACACACTTCCAAAACAATAGAATCGCGGACAGAGGTGCCACGCTAGGGGCAGCGTCGCTAGCATACCCAGAATGGCACGTAAGTAATCATCAACGCACATTAAAGCAAGTCCAGAGCACTGTGCAATTCGTTGCGAAAATCCGAGCCCGGCCATCAGATGTAGCTGACACGGCTAAGGACGGGCCGATGCAGGCCCCGAGCACTGGTCGGACGGGTACTGGGGTCATGGAGCGTCGTAAGGGGGTCGAGGAAGCGGACGGGGCCTCTGAGGAGGCCAGACGCCCTTCGGCCAGGCCGGGTCACCTGACGGCCGTGACGCGGCTCTAAGGGCAGAGCTGGCGCAGAGAAATCGCCACCAGCTCGTGATCCGACCATGCTATGCGTTTCGTACGGAGTGTGCCTGCTACGCTCAGCAGCGTTGGCAGGGTCTCTGCATGAGCGAGTGCAAGGGCCGCCGAGCCACTGCACAGGGCAGATTAAATCGTCTGTGGAAATGTCAGCACCCGACCATGTTGAGGTCTTTAGGGTGAACTCCCCTGGGCCACGGCGGGTCCCTTGTACGCGGTGGAGGCTGGATCCGAGGACACCTGTTCATCCTGTTCCTCTTCCTTCAGCCTAGGGCTCACCAGAAGTTGACCGGGAACATGCTCAGAGAAACCGATCTTCCTTCTGCTCGCCTTTCCTTCTCCTCGTGCTCCTCCTCGTCATCCCGCCTTCTTCTCATCCGCGCCTCTCCGCCTCCTCCTCATTCGGCAGGGCCGCCCAAAGCAAGTGGTTCACGATTGGGTCTGCTCATGCTGATCAAGTTCTTCGGTTTGGCGGCTGCCACCCTCTTTGTTCCACTGCATGCTGGCTGCGTGCTCCTACGCTCCCCTGATCAATGCACTTCGCCTGGGAATTGTTTCTGGATGGGCTGGCGGGGACACGCGAATGGCATACGTAGATTTGGCAGACACATCACAGGAGAAGTGTTTAAATATATTGGGATTTGCCCCGCCCCCTAAATGGATGTTAACCAGAACCACCTCGGTTCTTGAAGGAGGAAGGTGCCCATACTTGATCGGGATCTTGGGATCCGACACCACACACTTTCAACGAATGCCTCTTCAAAGAAGCACCGCACCGCAAAGGTCTCACTCAGGGTGCCGTGAGACACGATGGGACGTGCGCGGTTATCGGGCTACTTATCGTGCGCACCGATTTTTCCTTGTTGGTAGTACCCCTTCCCCTGGTGACCCCCACGGGCACTTGGGCACCCAAATCCTTCTCTTCCTCCTCCTCCTCCTCCTCCTCCATGCCTTCAAGAACTCCCACTCCTTCGTCTCTGTGTTGACCCTCACTGTGTGGTACGTCTCGTAGCCGGGATGCCCCGTATGGCAGGAGGAAAGAAAAAATGCACCGACACAACTATGGTCAAAAAACGTTGTTTTTCCGTGTCTCGCTCAAGGCATTCCGGAACTCCAACTCGGGAGGTATCGTGGACTCCCTTGTCAAGAAACCCTCAGCTGTGGTGCCGATGTCCTAAATCATCCCTCCAACATAGATCAGGCCCGGGTTCTTCGAGAACATGCTGGTGCAGCTCTCTCCCTTTACCGGGCAATTGCACGATAATCCCTTCGTGCACGTTACCGAGCATGCCGCACTCGCAGAACTCATCAGACCGCCCTTCTTCGCCCTGGGGTAGCAAGCGTCCAGAGGAGTATGGATGGTCCCGCACTTGTACTTCGCGCCCGATGCAGACCAGGCGTCTCCAGAGGCGTTAGCACGCAGGTCGCCCTGATCCATGTCGAAGTCCGCAATCCTTGCAGAGGCAGCCCCAGCAGCACAGAGCGCTGCGCACACCATCCACAAGGCTGCCCGCGACATCAGTCAGCAGTGGTGGTGGAAGTATTCGCAACTCACAAATTGGCACGACCTGCCGTCGCTGTATCGCCCTCTCGAGCCAAAATCGGCATTGGAGAAGGGAGGAGGGGGGACGAGGGCGGGGAGCCTGAGAAAGGAAGGCTGGAGGGAAACATCGGAGGAACAGCGGCACGGTTGGCGTTGGAAAGACAGCGTGCCACAGCGACCTCCGAAAAGAACGCTATCCCCGTGAGGCGATCTCCCCACGGGGGCTCCATCTGTGCACGCGATCCTCCTGGGAGAGCTTCTGCGGTGCACGCTTACCCCCAAGGTGGGGGGACAGCGCGCAATGAGCGGGCCGTCGGGACCGCATCGCACGCTATCTTTCCAACGTCGACCGTATGGGGCAGGATGCACAGGGATGGGATGGGAGGGGGGATTCAGCGAGGGTCAGAGGTGCAATAAGGTCGTTGTTGGCCCAAGATGGTTCCAATATGGCCACGGAAAACTCAATGCAGCCCAATGTGGTTCACGGTGGCCTCTGGCATGCGTCCGATACGCCATAAGACGGCTCCACGTGGCCACGAAGCCTCCCAAAGACACCTAATCGCACCACCTGAGGTGCCTTTCTTCTTACCTTCTCGCCTCCGATGGGCTTTGCGGATGGCTCCAAGATCACCCAATCGAGTTCCAAGAAGAGCCTGTTAAAAGCCTCACGACGCCTCCACGAATGCCCCAATAGAGCTCCAGGCGGAACTACCCAATTGAGACACAGCCCCATTTTAAAATCAATCTTATTGAGCAATATGCGGTGTTGGCCAGACTGTTGCTTCTCAGTTGAACTACTGGGGAACATTTGAGCCAACGTTGCTCCGACATTGTCCACTATTCTAAGCCGCTTGAGGCGAACAATTCTTATGAACCAGCGCCTTAGTTTGCTTTGGGGCAGAAAACTGATATGGGAGCTGACGCGGCTCTTTACTGTTTTCTCCTTCTCTGGGCTCTCTACTTGTTTCTCCTTCTCTTTCAAGAGGGCCCCAAGGGGCGCCCAGGGGGCTCCCAAGACGAGTCCCACGAGGCTTCCAAAGAATCTCAAGCGGTCTCACAGAGGCCGTCAAGAGGCCTTAAGAGCCACTCCTCCCCTAGAGGCAGCCAAGATGTTCCAAGAGGCTTCCAGGACTGCCAAGAGACGCCCAAGGCGCCCCAAGAGGCCTCCAAGAAGCGACCAACAGGGGCCCCAGAGGGCCCCAAGAGGCGATTTTGACGGTCCCAGAGGAGGGGGCTAAACTCCTTCCAGCCCTTTAGAGCCTGAGTGGTTTTGATACCCCCCTCTTCTAACCCCATTCTTCCTCTTCTTCGGTACCCCCTCCCTCTGGACATGGACGGGGCCTTTCGCGAGCGGTCAGAGCGTCCTAGATGGCCATTGATGGCTCCAAGAAGGCCCCAAAGAGCTAAAGATGGCCTCCAAGATCCCTGAAGGTAGTCCGACATGGCCAAATATAGCTTGCAACAGACCACCAAGAGGCTTCAAGATCCCTCCAAGACAGCTCTAAGTGGCCAAAGGGCCTCCCAAGGACGCCCTGGAGAGGCCAACAACCGTCCAAAACCTAATAGAAATCACTGCTTTTGTTTGCCTTCTCGCATTTTCGCTTCCGATGGGCTTCTGAAGCCTCGAGATGGCTCCGGCATGGACAAAGAGATCCCCAAGAGGGGTCCAAGAGAGGCCCAAGACGGCCCCAAGAGCGCACAAGACCGCCCCAAGAGCGTCCCAAGAGAGCTCCAAGAGGCGACTTTGAGGGTTCCGACGGGGGGGGCTAATTGACGCCACCTTTTATGTTGGTCCATGGCCTCCAAGATGGCCCACGAGCTCAAGAGGGGCACCAGATGGCTCCAAGATGGCCTGATGAGCGCCCCAAGAGGCCTCCATGAGGCCGAAACCATATTTACACCTTAATTCGCCGACCCAACGGGCCAAAACTCGTGCTAAAATCTCCGGTAACTGTCAAACGGGATTTCTAGTTCGCCGCGCGGACCAGCCCCTCAAATACTGGGACGATCAATACCCCGGCAAGGTCCGCCCAAGGATGTCGGAACTCCCCAGGGCGGTTCTCTGGACCCCCAGAGCGCTCCAAGACGGCCTCAAGAGGCCCCTAGGATGGTCCAAGAGGGCTCCGAGTCGCCGACCGATTGGTCCAAGACGCCCAAGATAGCCCCCAGACGGCCGCAGACGCCTCCGAGACGCCCAAAGAGGTCTCCAAGAAGAGTTCTCAAGAGGGCCCAAGGAGGCAAATTCATCGATTTCCTGATGGTTAGTTTTGCGTTCTCACCTGTTCGGCTGCCCGACGCTGAAAGACGGCCAAAGAGGCCTCAAATATAACGCAAAGACTGCCGAAGAGGCCTCCAAGAGGGCCCCAAGACGGTCCAAGAGGGCTTCAAGACGGCCCAGAGGCTTCCAAGACGGCCCAAGATGGCCCCATAACGGCCACAAGAGGTGGCCCAGAAGGGAAACCCGAACAGACATTTCGAGCCCTCGGCCCCAAGAGTCGCCCAGGAGACTCCGAGAAGCCCCGAAGAGACCCCCAAGAGGCTCCAAGAGGTTCCCAAAAGGTCCCAAGAGAACCCCAAGAGGCTCCCAAGAGGCCCCCAGGAAGCCCCAAACAGGCCCCCAAACGCCAGCGATGACGATAGGGGCTGGCGGAATGAGCGAAGTGATGACATACAATCAATGATGTTTTCTTTCTCGGTGTTTCGATTCCGATGGGCTCTTGTGGGCTCAAGATGGCCCCACAATGACCCAAAAACGTCCCAACAGGGGCCCCAGAAGGCCCCAATACAGCTCCAAGAGCGCCGCAAACCGCTCTCGTCCCGCACGCGGAATCCAAAGCTGAAGCTAGAACAGCGAATATGCCATGCAACACAAACTGCAATGCAAAACAATGCAATGCAACAACAACAACAACAATAATAGCAAGAACAATAACAATAACAATAACAACAACAACAACGACAACAACAACAACAACACCAACACCAACACCAACACCAACACCAACACCAACACCAACACCAACACCAACACCAACACCAACACCAACACCAACACCAACACCAACACCAACAACAGCAACAGCAACAGCAACAGCAACAACAACAACAACAACAACAACAACAACAACAACAACAACAACAACAACAAACAACATCAACATCAACATCAACAACAACAACAACAACAACAACAACTGCAATTAACAACAACCTGTGGTGCAACAAAAACTGCAATCCAGAAAAAAACGTGTAATTCTGATCATCGTGGTTGGCGTCGTGGGCTTCAGACCCTCCCTGATCTCCCCAAACCGATCTCGCCGCACACGCGGAATCCAAAGCTGGAGCTAGAACGGCGAGAACGGCGAGACTGCAATGCAATAAACTGCAATACAAACAAAAACTGTCTGGTCATTGTGGTTGGCGCCATGGGCTGCAAAGCCTCCCTGGACCTCCCCAAACCGCTCTTGTCTCGCACCCAGAATCCAGAACTGAAACTAGAACGGCGAAACTGCAATGCAAAGCAAACTGTAAGGCAACACGTAACTGCAATGCAAAACAACGTGTAAGTATGATCATGGTGGTTGGCGCCGTGGGCTTCAGACCCTCCCTGGACCTCCCCAAACCGCTCTCGACTCGCACGCGGAATCCAAAGCTGAAGCTAGAACGGCAAAACTGCAATGCAAAACAAAATGCAATGTAACAAGCACTGCGATGCAACAACCTTGAAAGTATGATCATGGTGGTTGGTGCCGAGGGCTTCAAAATTGTTGACGATTCGCGTATCCCCACCAGCCCATCCTACACCAGGTACCCGAACGAAGAGCGCCGATCATCGGCAGTCGTTCTCCTCCCCCTCCTCCTCCTCCTCCTCCTCCTCCTCCTTCCCCTTCTCCTCTTCCTCCTGTCGGCGTCTTGGAGGTATCTTGAGGCGTTTTGGTGGGCTCTTGAGCCTTGCGGGCGGGCGGGCGGCGCTCCGCCCAGCCGCGCGCAGGGCCCAAGAGGAGGGTCTAAGACGTCTCTTGGAGCCATCTTGGAAGAGATCGATCAACGAAGGGGGGGTCCTAAATTACAGCCCCCCCCTCAGGAGCCACGATCCTCGTGAGGGGTGTCGGATTTCAGCCTTCCCAGGAGTCGATGTTGGACCCTCTGACCGCTCGCGGCCCCCCCTGTCCAGGTCAGTGGGGAGGGGGTAGGGGGAGGGGTAAACCCCTCCCCGAAGGGGAAGAAGGGGGTTGGAAGAGAAACGCGTTAGACCACCTACGCCCTAAATGGCTGGTGGGACGTCCTTCCCAAACTGCTCCCGCCTCGCACACGGAATCCAAAGCTGGAACTAGAACGGCACAACTGCAATGCAAAAAACAACTGCCATGCAAAACAATTGTAATTCTGATCATGGTGGTTGGCGCCGTGGGCTTCAGAGCCTCCCTGACCTCCCCGAACCGCTCTCGCCTCGCACGAGGAATCCAAAGCTGAAGCTAGAACGGCAAAGCTGCACTGCAAACACCTGCAATGCAACAAACCATTGCAATGCAACCACATGTAATTCTGATCATGGTGGTTAGCGCCATGAGCGTCAGACCCTCCCTGGACCTCCCCAAACCGCTCTCGACTCGCACGCGGAATCCAAAGCTGAAGCTAGAACGGCAAAGCTGCAATGCAAAACAAACTGTAAGGCAACACATCTACAATGCAAAAACATATAATTCTGATCATGGTGGTTGGCGCCGTGGGCTTCAACAACTGGACCTCCCCCAACCGCTCTCGCCTCGCACGCAGAATCCAAAGCTGAAAGTTAGAACGGAAAAGCTGCAATCCACAAACAAACTGCCATGCAAAACAATTGTAATTCTGATCATGGTGGTTGGCGCCATGGGATTCAGACCATCCCTGGACCTCCCCAAACCGCTCTCGCCTCGCACGCGGAATTCAAAACTGAAGCTAGAACGGCACAACTGCAATGCAAAACACAACTGCCATGCAAAACACTTGTAATTCTGATCATGGTAGTTGGCGCCGTGGGATTCAGACCATCCCTGGACCTCCCCAAACCGCTCGCGCCTCGCACGCGGAATTCAAAGCTGAAGCTAGAACGGCAAAGCTGCACTGCAAACAAACTGCAATGCAACAACAACACAAATGCCCCAACTCAACATTGATTCTGATCATGTTGGTTAGCGCCGTGGGCTCCAGACCCTCCCTGGACCTCCCCCAAACCACTCTCGCCTCGCACGCGGAATCCAACGCTGAAGCTAGAACGGCAATGCTGCAATGCAAAACAGCTTGCAAGGCAGCACTTTGCAATGCGACAGCCAACAACTGCAATGCAAAACAAACTGTGATGCAAAATCGCTGCAATGAAAACCACACGTGCAATTCTGATCATGATGGTTGGCGCCATGGGCTTCAACGCCTCCTGGACCTCCCCCAACCGTTCTCGCCTCGCACGCGGAATCCAAAGCTGAAAGCTAAAACGGCAAAGCTGCAATGTACAAAAACATGGTTTCTCGCCTCGCGCGAGGAAGCTAAACTTGAAACTTAAACTTGAACTCGCGCTTCAATCTTTCGTTTTGATGCTTGCCGTCCCGCCGTGCGCTACAACGGCTAAGAACGTTATACCTTTCCTTGGCGCAGTCTGTCCCATGTGAACGCAACATAAACCTCTGACATGTCTCCGACGAGGCCCCCCCATACGGCTTCAAACGGCCTCGAATACCACCAAATACCCTCCCCAAGATGCCGACATCCTTCACACTTCATATGTATTCATGTATGTGTGTGCATCTGTGCGTGTATATATATATATATATGTATATATATATCGATATGTGTGTAGGGATATATAGTTATAGTTGCATTGTTTCCCAACAATGGCTTCTGAGCCCCCAAGGCGGGCCCAGCATGACGCAATAGAACACCCAAATGGTGCCACTCATGCCCCAACACGGCCCCACGCGCATCCCAAGAGAGCTCCACAATGCGATGCTTCAACTCCCTAGGATGCAACCATGCATGGCCCTCGTTTCAGCTGTGGCATACCCAGGTTGATGAAGCTCATGCGACATGTGAGTTAATTTAGCTTTAAGGGGGTTACTGGGGCACTGTGTTGGCATATCTGGCTCCAGCGTTGCCTTTTCTGTCTTCAAGCTGCCTCCAATATGGCACAATATGCCCAACAATTGCTCAACCTAACTTCGCACAAACCTCCAGAACGGCCTACGATGGCCTCAACACGGCACCAAGTGGCCTCGGATCCTCCCGAGGATTGCGTCAAGAGTCCAAAATCCTGGTGTGTAGCTTCTCGTATGTTTTCCCTGGTGAGCTTCTGATGCATCATGACGGCTTCAACACTGCCCTAAAAAAAGCTTCAACATACGATTACTTCTGGATGTCAGGGTGCGATGCAAATTTGCACATGACTGCGGTGATGGTGATGGTGATGGTGATGAAGGTGGTGATCGTGACGATGACTATGATGATGATGATTATGATGATGATGATGATGATGATGTTGATGATGATGATGAGGGAGGAGGAGGATTCTGACGATGAGGATTCTGACGATGATGGTGATGATGGGGAGCTCCTCCTTGACGATGCCCTCTTCCTTCACCTTCGGCCTGAGCCAAGCCACGTGCGGGCTGGGAGCGACGACCGGCTTCCTGCATATGACGTGCTCCTGGCAGTGAGGATCGCCGCAGGTGGCAGACGAAGCTCGTGCGTCAGTGAACTCGTCGGATGGAGAAGGAGGGGCCACGTGCGAAAGGAGAAATTCGTTGCCATGTGAGAAACAACATGGCAGGAACGTAGAACCACTCGCTGGGAACGGCGCCAGATGAATGCAAATGCGGATGGGGGAGCAATGAACGATATTTTTTTGAGAACATCACTACCATCTGAGGAGAAGGACGAGAGGTTTTTGAATGTAAGGCGATTGGCCAGAAAATGCTTTGACTGTAGTAGCACAACCGAAAAGGTGATACGATGTCAACAATCAAGACATAGACCATACCCCCCTCGCGACCACAGACCAACATGAGCATACTGGTGGCGTGATGGCGGGGAGTACGACAAATTATCGACGGGGACAGAGAAGTGAGCGGATGATGGAAGGATGAAGGAGGAAGAGACGGATGAGGAGAAGGATGATGAGGAGGAGGATAAGGAGACGGGTGGGAGGGGTTCGGATAGGAGGCAGGGGGGGAGGGGAGGCAACAGGGGAGCGAGGGATGAGGTGTCAAGGAGAACGGCAAGAACGGAGGAGCGATCAAACTCAAAGGTTGCTCAAACGTTTAGACCGGTGCTCAAGCCATACAGGGAGGACGCACACACACGTCCGGGTTGGTGAAGGAACGCCTGAGATAAGACAAAGGCCAAAAGCACGGGAAGGGGAAACAGTGGAGCATCTTCGAACTGTTGCCCAACTCATTATCAGAAAGCAGGGGGCGAACGGTCTTACACCGTCCCTGGGTGCAGGGCTGAAACGGGACTCCCCGGCGCGAATCAAGCTTGTTGCAGATGCGTTGTATTCTCCTTTATGGGAATCATTATTGTTGATCCTGCCCTTCGGTACCCATTGCGTTTTTTCAATGGACGTGCTGCTCTTGGGGCTCGCACCCAGTTGTACAAAAGATAATGTTATCCAGTGTGGACCCCGGACAGGGGGTTCTTGCAATCTATGCGGTGCAGTATATATATATATATATATGTGGTGCAACGTACGCGATGAAACCTGTGTAACGCAATCTATGCGGTGCAATTAATCTTTGACCGCCTTGACGCTGTCCTCTCCACCACTCGTGCAAACATCCCACCCTCCCACCCGCAACTTGGTCGCAAGATCTCTTACGACAAGACCGTGACGGTACGTACCACATGACACTTGGCCACGACACCGACGCCGGCGACGACAGCGACAACAACGACGACGACGGCGCCGCCGACACCGACTACGACGACACCGACGACGTCTCCAACGACTTCGACGACGACGACGACACCGACGACGACGACGACGTCATCGACACCGACGACGACGACGACAGCGACTACGATGACACCGACGACGTCTCCGACGACTTCGACGACAACGACGTCGACGCCGACGCCGACGAAGACGACGACGACGTCGCCAACGAAGACGACGACGAGGGAGGAGGAAGGACGACGACGGCGACAACGACGGCAACGACGACAACGACGAGGGAGGAGGGAGGACGGCGACGACGCGAACGACGAAGGAGGAAGGACGGCGGCGCCGACGACGACAACGACCAGGGAGGAGGGAAGACGACGACGACAATGGCGACGACGACGACGGCGACGAAATAGGAGGGACGACGACGAGACGCCGACGACGGACGACGACGACGACGAGGGATGAGGAGGAAGGACGACCACGGCGACAACGACGACGGAAACGACCACGACGCCAAAGAGGACGACGACGACGAACACGAGGAAAGACAGAGGACGACGTACGACGACGACGACGCGGGAGGAGGGAGGACGGCGACGACGACGACGACGACGACGCAAGAGCGCGCGCGCACGCTTTTGTTGAAAATCCGTGTTGCGAAACCTTGTGTTTTTGTATGTTTTTTGGACACACGATTTTGAAATCCTTCCGAAACCGATGGGTTTTGAAGGTTTTCGGCATACGCGCGCGACGACGCGCGCGTCTGCACTTCGTCTCATTTTTTGTAGAGGACTCTCGCGACGGCACACGCGCAAGGGCGTTCGACAGATTTCGACATGCGCGCGCGAATCCCGTTTGATAGCATTTTGTGAAAATCTTGAAAAACCCATGGTTTCCTTAAGATTTCGCAAGAACTCGCGCGGAAGCTTTTTTAGCAAACCAGTGTCGCGAAACCCTGGGTTTTGTACGTGTTTTGGAAACTCGATTGCGAAATCCTTCCGGCACCGAAGGTGTTTGAAGGATTTCGGCATGCGCGCACGACGACGCGCGCATTTGCACTTCGTTTTATTTTTTGCAAGGGGTTCGTGAAAAAATGCTATGTTAGAACAAAAAATGCGACCGCATAGTGTTTTTTACAAGGGACCCTCAGGGGGGAGATACCGGCCCCCAGGGGATAGTGCAAATTCATATTTAAGATGAACATGTGGTCAGCATCATATATGATTTACATACCCGAAAGGGGTAGCGATAACGCCGGGGGAGGGAGATCCGGTTCTAGAAAGGAGAACCAATATATGCGATGCAACTTATGTAATACAATCTATGCGGCGCAATATCTGTGATGCAATGGATGCGAAGCAACCTATGTCTGGCACTCAACGCGGCGCAATGTTAATGTGATGAATTGGATGCGATGCAACCTATGTCTGGCAGTCATTGCGGTGCAATCTATGCGGTGCAATGTATGCGGTGCAACCAACGTAATGCAGTATATGCGGTGCAATCGATGTGGTCCAATGTATGCGATGCAACCTATGTAATGCAATCCATGTGTGGTGCAATGTATGCGATGCAGCGTTTGTAAAGCAATCCATGCGGTGCAATATCTGTGGTGCAACTTATGCGACTCAACCTTTGTAATGGCTTCTATGCAATACAATCTATGTGGTGCAATACTTTCTGTTCGCAATGAATTGTCCACTCCACTGCTCGCGCAAACTACCCACCCACCCACCCGCAACTTGGCTTGCAAAATCTCTTAAGACCGTGACGATGGGTACCAAATTGCACTTGGCAGCGACAGCGACGCCGACGACGACAGCGACAACGATGACGACGACGCCGTCGACAACGACTACGACGACACCGACGACGTCTCCAACGACTTCGACGACGCCGATAACGACGACGACGACGACACCGACGACGACGACGACGCCGACGCCGACGACGATGACAACGACGACGACGATGACGACGCCGACGACGACGACAACGACGACACCGACGACGACGACGACGACGTCAACGACGCCGACGACGACGACGACGACGACGCGGCGGCGACGACGACGCCGACGTCGACGACGACGAAGACGACGACGCCGACGCCAACGACGACGACGAAGACGACGACGACGTCGCCAACGAAGACGACGACGAGGGAGGAGGGAGAATGACGACGGCGACAACGACGACAACGACGACAACGACGAGGGAGGAGGGAGGACGGCGACAACGCGAACGACGAAGGAGGAAGGACGGCGACGCCGACGACGACAACGACGAGTGAGGAGGGAAGACGACGACGACAACGACGACGACGACGACGACGACGGCGACGAAATAGGAGGGACGACGACGAGACGCCGACGACGGACGACGACGACGACGAGGGAGGAGGAGGAAGGACGACCACGGCGACAACGACGACGGAAACGACCACGACGCCGAAGAGGACGCCGACGACGAACACGAGGAAAGACAGAGGACGACGTAGGCGACGACGACGACGACGACGCGGGAAGAGGGAAGACGGCGGCGACGACGACGACGACGACAAGCTTTTGCTGAAAATCCGTGTTGCGAAACCGTGTGTTTTTGTCGGTCTTTTGGACACACGATTTTGAAATCCTTCCGAAACCGATGGGTTTTTAAGGTTTTCGGCATACGCGCGCGACGACGCGCGCGTCTGCACTTCGTCTCATTTTTTGTAGAGGACTCTCGCGACGGCACACGCGCAAGGGCGTTCGACAGATTTCGACATGCGCGCGCGAATCCCGTTTGATAGCATTTTGTGAAAATCTTGAAAAACCCATGGTTTCCTTAAGATTTCGCAAGAGCTCGAGCGGAAGCTTTTTTAGCAAACCAATGTTGCGAAACCCTGTGTTTTTGTATGTTTTTTGGAAACTCGATTGCGAAATCCTTCCGACACCGAAGGTTTTTGAAGGATTTCGGCATGCGCGCGCGACGACGCGCGCGTGTGCACTTCGTCATATTTTTTTTGCAAGGGATCGTGAAAAAGTGCTATGTTAGAACCAACAATGTCACCGCATAGTTTTTTTTGCAAGGGAACCTCAGGGGGGGAACCCGGTTGGCCTGGGACATTGCGATTTCAGATTTAGGATGGACATGTGGTCAAGATCATATATGATTCATATACCCGAAAGGGGTCCCGATAACGCCGGGGGGGGGTAAAGTCTATTCTCGTTTAAGAAAAAGAGAATGCATGCGATACAACCTATGGAATGCAATCTGCGTTTGATGCAGTGTATGCCATGCAACCAATGCAATGCAACCCGTGCGGTGCAATATAGGTGTTGCAATGTATGCGATGTAACCTGTGTAATACAATCTACATGTGGTGAATTGCATGCGATCCAACCTATGTAATGCAATCTATGCAGCGCAATCTACGTGGTGCAATGTGTGCAATGCAAAGCATGTAATGTAATCGATATATGCGGTGCAGTGTCTGCGATGCGGCGAAGGCGACGGGCAGCGACGGGTGGCACGGGCGGCGACGGGCTTGGATGGCGGCGACGGGCGGCGACGGCGACGGGCGGCGACGAGCGGCACGGGCGGCTATGTGCGGGGATGGCGGCGGCGGGCGGCGACGGCGACAAGCGGCGACGGGCGGCACGGCGGCGATTTTGCGGGAATGGTCCCGAGATGCTTGGCGAAATTAAGAACCCTGAATGCAAGCACCTGTTTAAGAATATTGCGCCTCAGAATGGGTTGTTAGACGCAACTGCAACAACAAGGGCTCCCTCCTGATACGTCCTGACCTGTATTTCGAACTCGCGCTCTCGCGCGGGGGTTCCTCATAACTTATGCGGGGTCCGGGTTCTCGCGTGGTACTTCCTCGTAAAATATGGCGGCGCCGTGGCCATCACTCAAGAATAGCCCTCCCTCTTTGGATTTCCCACGGCGTACGCGGTAACCACGCTATCGCTCGAAACTTACTTGCGATTCATGTTGGATTGACGCTTCAACGACCCGCCCGCTCGACCCAGCCGTCTAG
>CAUYUJ010016993.1:436420-451420 GCA_963575745.1 Prorocentrum cordatum
CCGGACGCACATCACGTGCTTCGAGATCCGGCCGGTGCGGGTGCAGGGAGGCGCAGTGGGGCGCAGGCTCCGGAGCATCGCCGGCGCCCGCACGCGGGCTCTGTGGTCAGTGATGAAGGGGCGCGCCGCGGTCATGGTCGCCCGTCGGTTCACAGGCGGACACTCCTGCAGGCGCCCCCCCCTGCAGGAGACACAGACATAAATACACACAAATAACAGGACTCCCTATCTTTTCCAATATTTTCTGGGTTTTTGTCTTCCCCCCACTTCCCATATTTTCCCATATTTTCCTGGGGATTGACGATCAATTGTGTCTGTGTTTTCCCTCCTGTTAAACCTACAAAAACCGAAAGGACATCTACGATTTTGGATGACTCTGGCCTGCCAGAGCCGTCTTGGAGGGCCTCCTGGAACATTCTGGGTTCGTGCTGGAGACAAGGGGGGCCTGGAAGCGCCGAGCGAGCCGTCTGAAAAGTCTAGAGGCCAGGTCGGAAAGGCTCGAAACTGCCGTGCATGGTCTTGACGGGTCTGAACGCCCTCGGCGTTGATTTGGGGCCCCCAGGATGCGCCGGGACCCCCGATTCACCCACTTGTAATCGGGGTTCCGTCGTTAGGGGCCCCCGTCTTGGTTCCCCCTTTCATGAAGAACTTGCAACTGTCAGCTCCACTGCTCGCGCCATCGCCCCACCCACTCACCCGCAACTTGGTTTGCTAAACCCATGCGGCGGCAATTGCGACGAGTGCTTGGCGCTGACGCGCGGGCACTTCAACACGAATCGGTGGTTCGGTTGGGCGCGGTATCATGGCGACGTCGGCAACGGTAGACACGATGGTGATAATAGCGATGCTGGTGGCGAGGATGGCGATGACGACGGCAAGGCCAATGACGGCGCCGATGCGGTTCACGACGATGACGATGATGGTTCCCACTTGTCGGCGATGAGAATGTTGGAAGGATTTCGACATGCGTGGGCGGCCGACGCGGGCGAATACCGCGCGACTTTATGTGACAAGGATCGTGTTCCCCCCCCACCGCAAGAGCGCAACGGCGTTCGAATGATTCCGACAATCGCGAGAGAAGCCTGGTCGCAGTTGGTAAGCATGTTGAAAATCATGGCTTCCAACATAATGCAACAACCCGCAACCTGTTGTTTGTTGTGTTCATGTGTTGTGCTTGTTGTAGACAAACACAGGTCGCACCGTGTATGTATGTATGTATGTATGTATGTATGTATGTATGCACGCTTTCGGGAACCTCGGCCTTGCAAATCGGTATCAAACCCAAGATTTCCATATCATTTCGGCACGCACGCGCGCGACGCCGCGCGCGCGTGTGGACTTTGTGCTCTTCTTTGTGAAAAGGTTTGTTGAATCTAGGTGATGTTTGATCAACGGGTTCGCGCGCATGGTACGTTTTGACAAGGATAGGGGGAGGGCGACGACGCGTCGAGCTGGGCTGGTATACGTTCATATCTCAGTGAACGATGTAGCAGAAAACACGTACATTGCACAACCCCAGAGGGGGGCGATCATTCCGGGGAGGGCGGAGGGCGGGGCGCGGATGCTGGGGAAGGGGGGGGGGGAAATAGTTGGAATTTCTTCTCAGATGCAAGCGCATGCGCAGTGCAGTGTGCGCTGAACGAACCATGCTGTGCAGTATAGGATGTGCAAAGTATGGAGTGCTATACACGTGGTTCATTTCTAATCGTGCTCATTTCTAATTGTGCTCGTTTCTAAGTGTTCCTGGCCCCCTAGTGGCCAGGAAGAGGCCCAGGACAGAACAATTAGGAATGAAACGATCTTGGCCCCCCGAACACCAAAGAAATTTCGAATCATTAGACATGAGCAATGTGTACGTGTTGTGCAGCATACGTGGTGCAACACGTGTGGGGCAATCAATCGACGCGGTGCCATGGACTCTGCCCCTCTCACGCGCGGCCGCTTCCCACGTTCGTGCACCAACATCCCGCGCGCCCGCCCGCAACTTCGCTTGCCCCCCGCTCGCCATCGCTCGGAGGTCCATTCCCCGTGCATTTCTCGATTTCGTGCGTGTATTTTTCGCTAGGTGATTCAGAATGCTCCTCGATGGTCGTCGCCCCCCCAAAAAAGCACGTCCGAGCGATTGGCCCGCGGCGGCGATTGCGATGACTCCCTGGCGCTGGCTGGCGCGCCACTGCGGCCGCGCTGGCGCGCGCGGGCTCGCGCGCAGAGCGACGGGCCAATCTGGCGCGACTCGACGCCGGCGCTTTGGCTCTGGCCGCCGGGGACCTCCCGACGCTGCTCGCATGCCGCGCGGGCGCGCGAGCCCTCCCGTGCGAATCGGTGATTCGGTCGGGCGCGGTATCGTGGCGACGTCGACAGCGGCAGGCGCGATGATGATTGTAGCGGTGCTGGCGACGACGGTGACGATGGCGACGGCAAGGCCAATGGCAGCGCCGATGCTGATCACGCCGATGGCAACGATGGTGCCCACGCGTCGGTGACGGGAGTCTCGAGAGGGGTTCGACGTGCCGCTTGGCCGAAGGGCGCGAGTGGCCCGCATGGCATTTGTCGACTGGGATCGTCCGCTCCCCCAACACGCGCGCAAAGGCGCTCAAATAATTTCGACATGCGCGCGCTGGGGCCTGCTCGATGAACGCGATGAGGTTTGTCATGCAAATTTGCATTTTTACGCATAAAAGAGAAATCAGATCGCAAAGCCATTGGTTTTCAAATCTGATTCAGAACCTCAAGTCCTCCTCCTGCCGCTGACCCAATCCACCCTCCCATCCCTGCCTCTGCGCTCCGCGTGTCTCTTTCGGTGCGCCCCTCACGCGCTTCATCGCCTGAGGGGGTGCTCTGCCGAATGCAAGATCTTCTCCAGACGGTCGAGAGGGGTCCAACACGAGCTGAGCGGCCCCAAGGCGTCCCCATGACAGTCCAGGTAGGCTCATTCGGGGCCTCGGTACGAGATGTGTCACATGTTGCGGCCTCCTGGCTGGTGCTCCAAGCAACACACGGAATGCTGCACTCGCACTGTGGCGAACCTTGCCGCAGGCAGCCGGATCATGAATGTGGTGAGCAGCAGGTAAAGTGGAGGCGGAGGGACACACGAAGGGATGGAGGCAAGAGGGATCAACAACTACACGCAGACCGCATGGCGCGAATTGTCAAGTAACACGCGCGCAATAGGAAGACACACACACACACATACATCCTCTTCTGAAGGTCGGCGGAAAGGAAGACACCTGTTGAACCAGTCTTAGCAGCAAATAGTCATACAAATGGAGGGCGGGCGGTTTTCGAAATGTGACACTCGCCGTGCCGCTAAACACATTCGTTTTACAAGTTTCCATCGCATACGCCGATGGCGGGCGGATCGGTTTGACCATCTGACTGCCGCTAAGTTGGGTGTTGCTGGATAGTGCATTTGATGTTTGAGATGGCCCTCTGACAGGTGAGCAAAGGCCAAAAGGACACCCTGATGGAGGAAGCTTCAAGCTTCCTTTTCAAGCTATCACTCTCGCTTGGGACGTGTCCTGAAGGCTGATGACCTGGGGTGCGTACTCGTGCCACTGCCAAACGGATGGAGGGCGAATCTTCCTGCAAAGCGAGGTTTTCGATAGGTTGATGACCTGGGGTGCGTACTCGTGCCACTGCCAAACGGATGAAGGGCGAATCTTTCTGCAAAGCGAGGTTTTCGATTGGCAAGTTCTGATCAGACCTCTGTGCTGCCGATTCAATTGCATGTGGTAGGAGGATGGGGAGCCACTCGCTTTCAGAGCAGTGCTGACGCCTGCATGGCAGGCCCACTGGGCGTTGGTCCTCCGCACGGGTGAGCACGGACTCCTCGTGGGCACCCGTGCGGGAGGGACCTGGGGCAGGAGGGTGTCACGAGGAGGCGTGGCTGATGCACGCGGCGTGGCGGGACTCCGGACTCCCCTGCTGTTCCTCCTCCACCCGTTCCTCCCCCCTCCTCCTCCCCCCTTTCCCTCCCTCCTTCCCCCCTTTCCCTCTCCCCTCCCCCCTCCTGCTGCCTCCCCTCACCCCCCTCCCCTTACTCCTCCCCCCCCTCTTCCTCGAGCTCCCCCCCCCCTCTCTGTGGTAACCAACTACAAAATACCGATCCCGCCACTCCCGTGACCTCTCCCGGCTTGCGTTCTGACCAGGATTTCGGGGCGAATCCAGCGGTGGTGACGAGGGCCTCCCAGAAGACCCAAGAGGGGGAAACCGAGGGAAGGGTAGAGGCATGGGCGTATCTTTTCCTCCCCCCCCCTCTCCTCCTCGCTCCTCCCCTCGACCCCTCCGCTGCCCGCCGGGCGCGCCGTGGCCGCGGCGGCCGCGCCCGGCCGCGCCGGCGGCGTTTCGGCGACGGCGGCGCGAAGGGGGGCGGCCTCGCTGCCGAACCACCAGCCGGAGGCCGCCTCGGGCCGGCGGGGGCGGCCCCGGGAGCGGCGAGGGAGGGCGGGAGCGGCAGGAGGGGGGGGGGGGGGAGAGCGGCAGGAGGAGGGGAGGGGAAGGGGGGGAGGAGGGGGAGGAGGGGGAGGAAGGGGAGCCGCGAGGGCGGCAGGGAGGGGGGAAGAAGAGGGGGTAGGGGAGGAGGGGGCAGGACGGGGGGCCTGGGAGGGCGGCGGGAAGAAGGGGGGGGGGGAGGGGGCGTGACGTGGGTGTCATCATGTGGAGACTGCTCGTGAGTCAATGTTTGGCCAAACGATTGCGCACGAACGCACACACTCGGACGCATACACACCAAACACAAACACACGCACTGGAGCATGCACGCGCACACACACAAACACACACACACACACGCGCGCACGCACACGCGCACGAGCACCCACGCGCGCACACGCGCACGCACGCACGCACGCACGCACAGACACACGCACGCATAGACACACAGACACACCGACACACAGACATACATACGTCACACACACGCACACATACACACAAGCACACATACACGCACACGCACGCAGACAACACACATCAAACACACACACAGACACACAGACCCACAGACACAGAGACAAACATACACATATACACAGAGACAGAGAAACACAGAGACACAGAGACACGTACACACAGAGACACAGAGTCAGAGAGACGCATAGACACAGAGACAAGAGTCACCAAGACACATATACACAGAGACACAGAGTCGCAGAGACGCAGAATTGCGCAGAGACACAGAGACGCAGAGACACATATACACATATTCAGAGATACAGAGAGACGCAAGGACGCAAAGACACAGAGACACATAGACACAGAGACACAGAGAAACAGAGACACAGCGACACAGGTACACGGTGACACAGAGACGCAGAGACACAGAGACGCAGAGACGCAGAGACATAGAGACACAGACACACAGAGACACAAACGCATAGAGACAGAGAGTCACAGGCACAGAGGCAGAAAGGCGCAGAGACACAGAGACGCAAAGTGCAGAGACGCGCAGACACCGAGACACAGAGACACATACAGAAACACATAAACACAGAGACACAGAGACACATACGGAGACACAACGACACAGAGACACAGACAAATACACATACGGAGACACAGAGACACAGACAGAGACACAGAGACACAGAGACACAGAGACACATACAGACACAGTCACATAGTCACATAGTCACATAGTCACATAGTCACATAGACAGACACAGACACAGACACACACGCAGACACACAGACACACACGCACACCCACAAACCCACATGCAGACACACACACACACACACCCACACACCCACACACCCACGCACACAGGCAGACACAGAGACAGAGACAGGCACAGACACAGACACACCCTCACACACACACACACACACACTGCGGGATCGCAGCGCTGCCTCCCGACCTCTGCGGCAACTGTGCCTCGGAGGCCCTACAGAAAACAACCCTTGGACGCCCGAAGTGGGTACGGAATTACCCTGTGACGTACCCAACCCATTTGTATCATGGGAAACGAGGAGTTGGCCGAAACTTGCACGGGCAATGGCAATCAAATTGCAGGATCCGTTGTTTGATGTGTAAGCTACTTGGGGCAAGCTCAGCAGCCCTCGAAAGTGGCGACAGTTTCACAGATCGCAACCCCCAGCAGCCCTCGAAACGCAAGGACGAGCGAGGTAAGAAAGTGGCGACAGTTTCACAGATCGCAGCCCCCCAAAGATGGCGAGGTCCCATTTGAATCCGCGCGTGGGTACCCACTGTGCTGGGCCCCCCAGCAGGCCTCGAAAGTGGCGACAGTTTCACAGATCGCAGCCCCCCAAGGATGGCGAGGTCCCATTTGAATCCGCCGTGGGTACCCACTGTGCTGGGCCCCCCAGCAGGCCTCGAGTGGCGACAATTCCACAGATCGCAGCCCCCCAGGGATGGCGAGGTCCCATTTGAATCCGCCGTGGGTAAACACTGTGCTGGACCCCCCAGCAGGTCTCGAAGGTGGCGACAGTTTCACAGATCGCAGCCCCCCAGGGATGGCGAGGTCCCATTTGAATCCGCCGCGGGTGCACACTGTGCTGGGCCCCCCAGCAGGCCTCGAACGTGACGACAGTTTCACAGATCGCAGCCCCCCAGGGATGGCGAGGTCCCATTTGAATCCGCCGCGGGTGCACACTGTGCTGGGCCCCCCAGCAGGCCTCGAAAGTGGCGACAGTTTCACAGATCGCAGCCCCCCAGGGATGGCGAGGTCCCATTTGAATCCGCCGCGGGTGCACACTGTGCTGGGCCCCCCAGCAGGCCTCGAAAGTGGCGACAGTTTCACAGATCGCAGCCCCCCAGGGATGGCGAGGTCCCATTTGAATCCGCCGCGGGTGCACACTGTGCTGGGCCCCCCAGCAGCCCTCGAAAGTGGCGACAGTTTCACAGATCGCAGCCCCCCAGGGATGGCGAGGTCCCATTTGAATCCGCCGCGGTGCACACTGTGCTGGGCCCCCCAGCAGGCCTCGAAAGTGGCGACAGTTTCACAGATCGCAGCCCCCCAGGGATGGCGAGGTCCCATTTGAATCCGCCGCGGGTGCACACTGTGCTGGGCCCCCCAGCAGGCCTCGAAAGTGGCGACAGTTTCACAGATCGCAGCCCCCCAGCTGGCACGCAGCGACGAGCGAGGCAAAAGGCAGGGGGGAAGAGAGGGACGGGGAGGAAGGAAGGAAGGTTCGCGCGAGCAGTGCTCTATTCAAAACGAGAACCCAACGCAGGAGGGTTGGGAAAAAATGGGTACACTGCCCAACAACAAATGTTGCGGCCGCTGTTGGGCAGGCGGCCTTCTGTCTCGAGTGGACACAGGCCGCGGCGGCGCGGACAGCAAATCCTGTTCAAAATGAGCACGAACTGCTGTTGTGCATCGTATCCATTCTTTCCGTGCCCATTTCGCTCGCCTCCAGGCTCTAGCAACACACTGCGAAATCTGTACCAACGCAACAGCGCTTCTCACCTTCTGCACCCATTTGCTTCAGAGGCCCCACAGACCTCCGCACTAGCAGCACACTGCGAACTGTACGCTGGCGTTGAATCCCACGAGCAGCAAGCGTATCCGCATCCGCGCCGTCGCGGTCTGGATTCAGGGGGGCGCGATCTGGCGGATACGCGATGGCACGGCTACGCCCCTCGCGGGGCATCCGCGAGGAAACGCCTCGCATCTACGGGGTCGCGATCCCCACGGGCCCAGCCCGCGAGGCCGAGGATACGGCTTTGATTTTCGCCCACGAAAAACAGCCTCCATTCCTTCTCCCAGTCAAACCCCGAGGCCAATCGGAAGGCGGGCCGGGCGTTTCGCCGGACATTTCCTTACCACTGAGGATCCAGAAGCTGAAACGTATGCAACAGCTTCACCATGTGAGGGCGGACGGATTTCAAAACATGGCCTTCGCCGCAACGACGCGCGCACACGTCGTAACACAGTTCGGAATTTTAACGGATTGAAGGCAGACGGTTTTCAACATGCGGCCTTCGCCTTCGTGCCGCGCGCAATCGTACTTAATATGTGCAAGGGCTTCACGACTTGAAAGCGGGTGGTTTTCGAAATGTGGGACTCTCGCACCAACGCCGCGCACACCCGACTTTAAAGATGCAGCATTTTCACTGATTTGGGGCGGGCGATTTTGAAAAGTGGTTACCGCCGTAGTTCCGTGCGCATTCGTTTTTTAAGTTGGTGATATTTCCATGGATTCTCATCATCAAAGTAACAAACATGGTGTTCCAGAGCGACTCAGGATTGTCAAGGCGCAACAATTACGTTGACTCGCGGCGATGAAGTCCCCAGAATGACGGTCTAGCGCGATTCAGGATCAACAAAACACAACAGTCCGGATCAGTCGCGGCGATGGGGCCCGAGAGTGATGCTTTGGCATGCTTCAGGATCTTCAAACGGTGGCATCCCAACGGGGCACTTCCCTCCGGGGAAAATAATCCTTGTAAGGGCCTGTGGGGCCCAGTTGGGAAAGAGCTTGGAGGCACGGCTTCTTTCAACATCGTTGATGAATATTGGGTTTACGCTGGTCCTCCTCGTCTTCCTCCTCCTCCCTTCCTCCCCCTCCTCCACCTGTTCATCCCTTGAAAATTGGAGCTGATCCTCATCTTCCTCTTCCTCTTCCTCCTCTTCCTCCTCCGCGTCCTCCCCCTCCTCCTGCTCCTTGCCTCCTCCTCCTCCGCATCCTGTTCCTCCTGGTCCTCCTCATTATCCTCCGTCGCCTCCTCCTCCTCCTGTTGTCCCTCTTCGCCCACATAACCTTTTCTTCCTGCTGGCGGATGCAACTTGAGCCACAACAATCACGAAACGGCGGGCGCGTGACGTGCTCAATGACGCGCCCTGCTGCGCCTGCTCAACCATTCTGAGCGCCGCGCTTTAACGCGTCCCCCCGAAGCCTGGTGGGCGGGGTATACAGGCGGGTGAGGTATGACAACGCAATAACGACAAGCAAAAAGGCAAGTGTGAAACAGGTGCGCCGCGCACTAAAGCCAGACCCTAAACCAGCCAACCAAGTTCTAAATTTGCGATTGCAGAAAAAAACGGGTGCAAGAAGGAAGCCGTTGTGATTCGGGCGTGGGTGCGCAGATGCGACCTGCCACGCGATACGCTATTTCCAACTGCACAAATCAACGTATTCTGCAGCGTAGGTTTCAAATCGCGTGGACGAGTACCTGCATATTAACCAGTCTTGGGCGCAAGCCTCCGGCAAAGCAACACGCGATGATAACTCGGGTATGGTATCACCTACCACTCCATAGCGGATGCCAGCCCGTGTCTTCTGTTAGCACGTTGTAGAACCTAGCAGATGCATGGATAAGTTGACCCTGCTCGTCTACTAAATTACAGAACAGGCAAGATTCCAGGAATTCATCCTTCGATCAGTTTCATGTGTCCTCGCCTTACCTCCCGTGTAGCCAGAGCTGGCAGAGTTCGATATGTCTGAATTATTCAAACCCGCGCCTGCTCGAAATGGCAATGGCAGCACTTGTGCCGCTCTTTATCGATATGCAACAATCGACTTCACAATCCTTGAGAAACGCTTGCAGTCCGAATTCAAACTACTGAAGCACCTCGCACAGTTCCGTAATACTCCGGCTTTCAAGCAAATAATACCACCACGCACCGACTGCAACTCCACGGCTGACCAATATTCGACCCGCTCAACAATGCACCCTCCTCTTGTCGATGTCCGCGCTTTTCTTGCAACCTGCGTACTTGTTCCGGCCGCGCCCTTAGCTCCCTGGGAAGCCTTTGATACAGGTCCTGATAAGCACGCACGTTGCGGTTATGGGGGCGCTTGCCAGATTCTGTAAGACGCCCCGCCTTCCGCAGATAGGGGCACGCATGGAATGCGCAATCTTCTGGACTGACAACAATCTATCCGAACGGTCCTGCACTGAAGCCCCTGAAGCCCCGTCGCTCTTAAACCGATGACGCGGCGCGGGCCCCTCGACATCTACGTCGCGGGATTTGCTCTTCACTGGGTATGTCGCGCCTCGCTTCGCAGATTGCTCCAGGTCTCCCTCTTCGAAAAATACCTCGGCGCGCCATTGGTTCGCTGGTCGCCGCGGCCCAGTCTGGCCCCAGTCCGCAATTCGGCGAAGAATCCTGGTTGGCGCCAAATGCATTGGTCCTGACCCGAGCCTGCCCTGGATTTGAATGTCGAGTTCACTGTTGATCGGCCATCCGAACCAACCAAGAGATCAACATCGCCGCGGAATATGATAAAGTCGGCCCTTTGCGCCGCTAGCCAGACTCCCCTCGCTGCGCGTTCAAGCGCGCATGGATGTGTTTTCCCGCTTTCAAAGACAATGCCACGTTCAACGTCCAAGCAACAGTCTGCCCGGCTGTCGGCGGCGCCCCATGGGCCACGCTTTGACTTCGATAGTCTCACGCGCGCGCCTGGCCCACGATCTTCCTCGGATAACCTGGCGAAGATGTCATTGAGGCTGGGTTTGAGAATGTGCTCGCATAACTTTGACAGACCCCAGCTTGACTAGTTTCTCGCGCCTCGCCCCCCGGCAACTTCCATGGGGAATGACAATTTTGGGACTCCCAACAGAAAGGCGGATGCAATTGTACCCGATCTGTCGAGTTGCATTTAACTTGCTGGGTCGCCTGCCAGGGTAGGTGCTCAGGAATGGCCTCGTCACGACCGTTGATATCAATCCGCCTCGCGCTTCCAAAATTGCCCCGCCCGCCCCCCCCCCGAGCTTTCGACGAGAGCTTTGGATCGAACTCGCCACCCGCTGCGTCGCCCCAAGCGCGCTGCATCAGCTTCGCGTCGAATCGCGCGCCTTTCCCCCCTGGCAACTGGATGCGCTTCAACGGCAAGTACCCATGCCTCGCAAGTTCCTGCGGCGACTCAATTGTCTACTCATGGATTCGCTCTGTCCTTGTCCTGCCGGGCGATGCCCGGCCCCGCCCTCTTCTGAGTTACTGCTGCTCTCTCTCGGGCGCGCGGGCCCTCATGTCTGTGAGGCCACCCAAAAACGCGCGCGACATTCCGCGTTATGGTCTGTGGCTGGCGTGCCCTCTGGCCAATGCATTGCGTCCGCATCGGCCTTGCATGGGCGCCGTGGCCACGCGGCCTGAACTCTCGACCGCGACCCCTCGATCCACTAACGGCCGGGTATCCGCAGCTAACCCTTGACTGGGCACCGGCGTTGCCGTGGACACTCTGGCTCTCGACCCCCAGTCTGAACGCGTTTGGGAGTGGTTGCCAGGGCGGCCCTTTCACGTTGATAACCTCGTCTCCTCATCGCCCCCATGAACTCGCGAGACTTGATGGCGCCCTCTGGAGTGCCGATGATTAACTCTCGGTTTGTTTCATGTATCCCCCCAAATACACCACTCCCCCACGTGGCTTTGAAACCGGTGCCTCCTTCTTTCCAGCATGGTCTTCCGGCGCGTGACGATGGCGCGTTGAATTGCCACCTTCGGCGCCTCCCGCGCGCCGTCGCGCCGTCGGCGCCCGTCGTGAACGCGCTGATCGGAGAGGACGCAGAATCCACGTACCAAGGTACACATGCGCGCTCCTCCCCGAGTTCAAATATAAATGCGTCGTTCAAAGCGCTCTTGTCGACGTCCTACCGTGCACTGTCACTGCTCTGATTGCTCTCTCGGCCTCGCCAGTCGCTGGGGGGTCACCTACCGGACTAACCTCCACTCCCGCGATGAGGCCGCGCGAAGCTTCGGCGGCTTCATTGCGCGCCGCAATAGATGACTCACCATCGCTCTTGAGGGTGCCTCCTCTGTGGCCAGTGAACAACATGAAAAATCTTGCACAGGCCCAGGCCCGAAGTGTTCCGATCTCCCAGAGCGCCCCGCGGCCCCCCGGGCCCCCCCGCGCCTGCGCAGACCCCCGGGGTGGCGGTCCACGGTGGCCCCGAGTCGCGGCGACGGTCCACGATGACCCCGAGTCGCGGAACGATCGCTCCAACGCTCTTAAGATGGCGCCCGGGCGGTCTAGGAGGCCTCCATGACGCCGCCAGAGGCCTCCCAAGACGTTGAACGAAGTTTGTCCCTCTGGCGCTTGATGCCGTCGGCGTTCTCGCCCGCCCGGCTTCCGACGCTCCCAGGCGGCCGCCGAAGCCCCCGGGGCGGCCCCGGGACAGCCCGGAAGGCCTCCAAATTGACTCCAAACAGCCCGAGAAGAGGGCCCCGAGAGGCGCCCGAGACGGCCCGAAAAAAAAAAGCCCAATGCGGCCCGACAAAACTGCCCCAGCAGAAAGAAGCAAACCAGAAATCCAAAACCCCCGCGCAAATAATCCCCCAGGGCGCCCAGGCGACGCCCAAAGGAATCCCAGAACGGCCCCGAGAGGCTCCATTATGGCCCCCGAGAGGCCGCCGAACTGCCTCTATGAGGCCTCCGAGGACAAGTTCCCGACAAACATCCCGCGGGCGTCGCGCTGGCAAGCCCCGGCGCGATGGCGGGGCGGGCTCATGGCCATGAAATACTTCAGTTGAATGCGCGGCCGCGCCCTAGACAGAACGCCGCCCCAGGTGAATTTCCTGCCCCGGCAGCCCATGGCGATGATTGGGCCCCCTCTCGCCCTTCTTCCTCGCCGCGCCCCCTCTTCCCGCTCGGCCGCGCGCTGTCGACCGAGGCCGCGGGCGCGCCATGCCCCGGCGCCTTCAACTTCTATCTGCAGTTTCTCCCCCCAGCCTTCCCCCGACGCGGCGGGGGCGCCAGCTTCGATGACGTCCATGAATTTCGCCATGCGACTTTACTGATACTTTGATTGGTCTCATGCTCTCTCCGATTGGTGTCCCGGCCTCTTCGCCAACGAACGCATCGTCCGCGTCGCCTAACGCGCTGCCCCCGCCCTCGCTCGCTCGGGCACAGCGGGGCAGGCCCGCCGTGGGAACTCCCTCCTCGGGGAAGCCCCACGTCTCTCACCATTGGCTTCCTTTCCTCTCCGCGCCGCCCCCTGGGCCGCGCCCCGCGCGGCGAGCTGGAAACTAGCGCTGTCGTTCGTGACTTGTCGTCTCCTGCCCGTCGTTGCACCGATCTAGCGCTGCGCAATTCCCTGCTTCGACCGCCGCGCGCGCGGGCCCGGGCCCCTCTTTCTACATCTGCAACTTGGATCGGCGCGATCGCCGTGGGCCGCTTTTCGCATCTACACGCAGAAACCCGCTGCCCATGGTTCCGGATGACCGATCATCTCGCCGCGCTGCAACGCGCGCCATTCTCGGGGGCCTCCGCGGGGTCCGCGAGGAAGTGGGGCCCCGCGCTTGGAGGCCCGACAGAGTAGCTTTCTCCTGAGAGCGCAGAAGCAACAAGTGTCTCCATGCCACTTTCCTGCTCCCGAACTGGTTCTTCGTCGACTTTCCTCCTGTGCCCCTTTCAGCTACACGCGCTGTAGATCGGCGCCATGCTGCTGCCGACATTTATCCTGGGCCACGCGCCCCGAGATTGCGCGGCCCCAGCTGCTGCCGCGTCTGCAAGAGGCGCCGCGCTCGTCTGATGCGCGCTCTCCCTGGATTCCCCGCCGTGCCTCCCGGTTCCTCCTCCTCGCCACTGGGCGCTGTCCTCCCGTCCTTTGCTCCGTTAGGCTGCTCGGGTATTTCGTGCTCATCGGCGCCTCCATTTCCGTCTACAACTCCGTCCATCTCGACGCTGTCGCACCCTGGCCCTGGCGGAGCTTGCCCTGACATCTGCGCGTGCTCTCCTGGGCCCCCCGCCCTCGCCCTCTTGGGGCAGCGGGTTGCCGCGCCGCAGTGTTTGCCGCGCTTGCAGCAGCGCCCCCTCTCGCCCATCGGCGCAAATCCTCCCGCGCCTTTTCGCGTCCAGCCTGGGGCTTGGCCTCCTTGGTAGGCGCCTGGGGCGTTCCATTCGTGGCTGCCCTCGTTCGCGCCTCCACGGCAAACGCGGGCGCTCTGGCATCCCCCCGCGGGCCCCCCCTGTCTGCGCTCGCCGATAAACCTTAGAAGCATTGTATGCCATTGTTCCATGTCCTTTTCCTTTCGTGGACCCATTCACGGCGCAATCTTTACCAATGTGCCCGTGTCCTTCGCGCTCGTAGCACGCGCGCCCTGTGCCTTCTCCCACTCATTTCGCCGTTTCATTCGCGTCGCCGTTTCCACTCATGTCCTCCGCATGACAAATCCACTTCTCCCACATTCGGCGCAATGGCCAGAATCGTTTACGCCCGTGCCCAAGTCGCCATTGTCTTCATCATTCACCCGGCCAGTTAGCATTTAATCATTGCTTCCAGTGCCCGCATCCAATAATTGCTTCCTTGCCCAACCGTCGCAGTGGATGGAGACATTACGGTAGGTGTCAGGATTTAGCACATGTGGCGTCTTGAAGCAATCCTGTCGCAAGCCGTCGAACTCATCGCCAGCGTGGGTTATGGTAATGCTCGGCGCAGTAATCCTGAAAGGTAATGGTATATATATATGATGTAATAGCATGCGTTTCCAAGTACTGTACCGAAGCATTTCATTATTCGAAATTGATCGCCACATCGTTCGCCCTTTTGTCCAAACGTATTTGCCAGGTTCATACTGCGGGAGAGCGAAACCCCAGCGACAACATAATACCATGTGTATATGTTACGATCGGCCACTAAACCGTCGCTTTCACACGTAGGTCCTTGGGCTTTCCGCCAGACCCTGCCTGCTCGAAGTTGTCATTCAACATATGCAAAACAACCACGTCTCAAGCTTGGCGCTACCGTGTTCATCTAATTCATATGATTCGTTTGCGTCTTCGCCTTGTTGCTTGAGGTGTAGCGCCTTGGTGTCTTCTGTCAGCGTTAACCTCCCATGCACGATCCTTATCAGAGCATCCATTTTCGTCGTCTGGCAGAAGCTGTGCAAGCACATTCAACAATTTCCCGCTCCATTCCCCAAATTGTTTTGGTCACCCGGAAACGTTTTGAACTGTTGAACCGCCTTGTACACGCTCATGGGATTGCTTACACCTCCTCTGGTCCTGGCGTTGCCACCAACGTGCGCGGCCTGCGCAATACTTTTGACATGCCCCATGGCGTCCGACTGACGATGCAATTTGGTCCTCATCGTGCAA
>CAUYUJ010016993.1:456420-518920 GCA_963575745.1 Prorocentrum cordatum
GAAGGCGGACAGGGCACCCAGCATTCCGGAAATAATGCCGTCCGTTTGAAGGGTCTTTGTACGTACCCGAGTACACCAAGCACAAGGACCGCGGCCCCGCGCCGCCCCTCTAGGCGTTCATTCCGGGGCTTGCCCAGCCTATGCTTGAGCTGGTCGCGGACCAACGATTTCACGGCACCCGCCAACGGGTGCCGCCTCCGACGTCAGACATCTGATTGACACAACGTTCACGTCTACGGCGTTGGCGAAGGGCCCCGAGTTCGCCGAATCCATGCTGCAGGAGCCTTGGAAAACAGAGGCAACAGACACGACGCCTCCAGCGCATCCGCTTGTCGGCGCAGCTGAGGGCGTCGGACAGTCGACTGATCCGGCGTTCACGTCAACGGCGCTACATTAACAGAGCTGGGGGAGATTCAGACGAGAAGAGAATGGAGGGTTCGACGACTACGTTGCAAGCGTTCCGGGGGGACGCAAAAGGAACCCGGGATTATTCGTTTCCAGCAACTCACAACATTACTTTCCGAATATTCACGCACTCGCTGCTATCTGGCAGACCTCGCCCCCGATGCGCGCCCCTCCTGATCGCGCAGTTGGCAGCGCCCAGCACAGCGACGACGCGACCCCCAACGAGCATTCCCAGGATTACGTTGCAGGTCGCCCCGAGCGCCGATCGCACCACAATTACACAACAGAAGAACATGCCCAACGCGCTGACGAGGAAGGGCACGCCTGGGGCAGATACCCACGACCTCTTCGAGGCCCCATGCCCGATCAGCGCCGCTGGCGGGCTCGAGGGCCCCAGCGTGTTCTCGAGACGGATAGGTGGCCCCCCCCCGGATGGAATGCCATCGGAGTGGGCGCGGCCGCGGCCAGCTGCGTCGCTCGCGTGGGCGCGGGCCTCGGCGGCGGCGGCAACGCGCGGCGCCTCCGCGCCTGGAGGGCCAAGCAGCAAGCTCGCGCGCCCTTCGCGCGACGGGCGCGGGAGGTCATGATCCGGTCCGCGGCGAACTCCGACCCGCCGAGCGTGCCGCGTCTCGCCCCGCCTTGCCGGCGTGGCGCGCGAGCGCGGGGGCGAGCGGCCGCTCGCTGCCCTGGTCCAGGAAGGGCGCGTCAACGGCGACCCAGCGCCGCCGACGACCGCCCCGACGCACAGTCTGGCCGAACGGAAGGGCCAAGTCGAGGAGGAGGAGGAGGAGCGCGCCCAAGCGGCACTGGTTTTGGCGAACTTCAACCGCGCGCCGCGGCAGCGCATCGACAACCACCTCGCGAATTTCGACGTCCTCCGCGAACAGTGCGCAACAGGCCGGTTAGTTCATGATCGGCCACGAGGGGCTCGGCTGCCCCTCGCCGCGCGCGGCGGGCGCGTCGAACGCGCGACCCGGCGCGACATCGTGACTCCGCTACGTGGCCGGCCCAACGAGCGCTCAGCAGCTGTCGCGCGCGACTGGTCAGCAGCGCCGGCCTGGGGGCGTGATCGAGGGGTCGCCGGGCAAGGGCACCTCGGCCTTGCGCTCGGCCCGACGCCGCCGGGGGCGCGCCCCGCAGCTAGCGTCGAGTCAGGTGCCGACTCCGACGCCGTCAGCTCATTCGGCGAAGAGATTGCCGCCGTCGACCCCCAGCAACGCTACGCCCCAGCGGCGCGACGCGGCGCGCGCCCTTTCTGGACCCGCGAACGCGCTGAGCCTCGGCGGCGCAGCCTCGACGGCCGCGAGCCCGCGCGCCGCGCCGGGCGGGCCATCGAACGCAAGGGCAAAGACCGCGGCAATGGCTATCGCGCCGCCCTGGCCGACGCGCCCGAGAGCGACCCCCGGGAAGTTTTCGCTGGCTTCGGGAAGGGCACGGGCAAAGGGAGAGGGAAGCGCAGCACCGGCGGCGCGGCTTCAGGCGGTCGAGGCAACCACTTCGGCCCCGACGGGGGGCGTCTCAAATGCCGCGAGTGCGACTCCGAGGGGCATGTCATGCGCGACCGCCCCCAGCGCCTCTGGCAAGAGCGCGCTCTCTTCGGCGCCCCAGCCTCAGCGGCGCCGTCGCTGCCACCGACGCCCTCGCCACTTTCGCAGCTACGCGTCGGGGGGCGTCAGGGTCAGCCGCTCAGCTGCGCGCGCCGGGCGCGCGAGCGGTTTGGATGGCGACGCCCCCGGAATCACCCGGTCTACGATTGGGGGGCCCGGCGGAGCTGACCCCGCGCAGAGCGCCCATCTTAGGCGCAGCGGAAGGCCGACTCCAGGGGCGGCAGCGCCGCGGCCAGCCACGGCAGGAGCGCCAAGTGCGTCTTCCGACGGCTCGCGGCAAGCAGCGGGCCGCGGCCGCGGGTCGAGTTGGGCGGGGACTTCGCCCGCGCCGCCCACCCCCGGTCATCGCGAAGCCGAGCTGCGGCGAGCGCGCCCAGAAATGGCTGAACTCATGAGCCGCGCGCAACAGGGCCCCGCTCAACCGGCGCGCCTGGGCCACTGCGGCGTGGTCGGACCAGCCGCGCCCGCGGACCGACGCCCCCGGCAGCGTCGCAAGCGCCGCCGCAACAGGACGAGCATTGAGGCCAGGCCGCGCACCGCTAATATTGCTCTTGTGTCGGACGCAGCGCCTGCTGCACTTCTCCGGCGGAGACAGCGCGCGCCTTCGCGCCGCCGCGTCCCGCGCCAGAAATGTCGCTCGCAGAACGCCGACGCCCACGCGGCGAACTGCCCCGCGTGCCCAGGCCCAGCCGACGCCGTCGCCGACCGTGCTCCGGCGGGTCCGCCGCCGATGGCGTCGGCCCGCGCGGCAGACCCCGATTCGGCGGGCCCGGCGCCTGTTGCTCGCAGCCAGCGGGGCAGCCGACGGCCCGCAGTCGCACCCCCCGATGCTCCGCGGGGCGGCGCGCCCACTTGCCTCAGCCGAGGAGATCGAGGCTGAGGGGGGAAGGATGTTTCGTTGCGCTGGCCGAGCTGGCCATCGACAGCGCGCCCGCCTTTTCATCCCCGGCCATGGATTCCGCCCGACCAATATCGGGGAACAGCATGGCCAGCCATTTCCGTGAGTTATCGGGCGAGCTCCGCACCGAGCAGCTCGATGACGCTCTTGGGCGCGACGCGCGAGATTGCGCGCGGGCCCAATGGCGAAAGGGGGCATCGGCCGCGAACTCATCATTCACATCATGGGCAGGCAGCTCAGCCCCGACCACGACGCCGCCAAGCTGAGCGCGGAGCGGCGTGCGAAGACTGCGCCGAGTTCCCGTCGTAGCAGTCTCACCGACGAGGGCAAGGGCGACCGGCATGACGAAGTCACCAGTTCGCCCATCACAACGACGGGAAGAGTCGACCCGAGATAGCACTAACTGCGTCAGCACAGCGCGCGGCCCCACCGATGGCGAAGTACGAAGCAGACGCGTGCATCTCGCGAATTATGTTCGCGATCGCGACGTAGTGGAGCAAGCGTGTGAGAGGAGGGCCGGTTCCATGAATTTTGCTGACGGGGCACCAGGCGGGCGAAAATTGAGCGCGCAGGCGAATTAAGCTGCATTTCATTCATTGTCTGTTGCTTGCAGTGTTTCAGAGGAGCGCGGATAGTAGAACGTCCTCTTACACTCGCTTGCTTTCGCTTCGTCGGTTCGAGCGCGGTTTGCGCGCGCTGGCCGACGAGGCGCAACAGACGCGCTTGAGCACATGACCCGGACGGCAGAACTGCAGCCTCTCTGCTGTTAAGGCCCAGTGAAGCGACCACCCCCCCCCTTCAAGTTTTCGTTCAGTGCGTCGCCCGAGCGTCGCCCGTGCGCCGGCCCTGGTTTGCGTCTCTGTCCCGAATCCCGGCCTCCCAGAGTGCGTGGGCGACATATGGCGCGACTTCGGAATTGCTCTGGCGATATATAGGTTTCCGACGCCCGTGCACCAGCAGCCATTTTGGCGGGCGCGGCGCACTCCTAGTTCGACGGTCCACCAACGCGTTCTGTTCCCAATTCGGCGCAAGAGGATTTGCTGGTGCTCATTGTCGGGGGCGCCAACCGTTGCTGAGGACGAATACGCCTCGCGTTGATTGGGGGCTGTGCGTGTCGCGCCCCGGTGGGGGTGACGTCGCGTCGCGCGACGCGGCGCCACTTCGCCCCGTCGCATCGCGCCCCGCACCCCCATGTCGTTTCGCTCCAATCCTCCTGCCCCCCCCTCTTCCTTCCTCTTCCCCTCGTCCAACGCGCTGCGCGTTTTGTCCCGTTTGCGAAATTTGTATTCAGTTCTTTTATGTCAGGCTGCCGTCCTGTCCGCCTCCCTACTCGCCCCCCGTTGTCCTTCCACCCTCCTGGAACTTCTTCTCGCCCTCCTCGCTCCCGCCGCCCCCATTTCGATCGCCTTCCATCGCTCCCGCCGCCGCTGCGCCGCCCCCGCGCGCCCCCTCCTCGCCCGTCCGTTCCCATTTCCGCCCGCCCTTCCCTCGCCTCACTTCCATCTTCTTTTCCCCCCCAATGCATCGGCGGGCGAGACGTCGCCAAATTGCTGCAGCGACGGACCGATGTTCAACATCTGACGGGGCGTGCGCTTGAAATGGATTAGTCCGTGCGCGCTGCATCTCCATGTCGTCTCTTGGTCTCCTCGCGTTCGTAGTTCTCACGTGCGTGTCTCGCTATTTCTACGATTGCCGCGCGCATCCCTTGATTGTTTCGCCAGCGGGCCGTGCAGTTCACATGCCGTCAGGAGTCCACGGCGCCCTTCGAGCGATTCGCGCGCGACCTGCGCGCGACGCGCGAACGACCCGCGCGACGCCCGCGCGACGCACGCGCGACGCGCGCGCGACGCGCGCGCGACGCACCCCGACCCGCGCGCGACGCACCCCTGCCGGCGCGCGACGCACGATCGACCCGCGCGACGCACGCGCGACGCACGCGCCACGCGCGCGACGCACGCGCGACGCATGCGCGACGCACGCGCGACGCACGCGCGACGCACGCGCGACGCACGCGCGACGCATGCGCGACGCAGTCGCGACTTTGCCCGCCCCTGACATTTCTCCGAGCAGCGATGCGCAACGGCCGTCGGCCCGCCGTGCTTGCGCTGTTCACAAGTGGCGGCGGCTGCGCCATCCATTGCGCCAGGAAGGGCGGTGCTTGCCCCTGTGATTTCCCTTTTCCTTCCTCGTCGTCCCTCCTCTTTTGTCATTCCTCCTCCTCCTTCGTCCTCTCTCCTGCCTCGCCCCCCTCTCTCCTCCCCTTCTTTTCCTCCTTTCTACCAGCCTCCCTCTGTCAGTGCCTCCCCCCTCCTCTCTCGTCTTTGTTTTTTTTCCCTTGCCACCCCGTGCCCCTCTTCATTCTCTTTTCTCCTTCGGCCCCCCTTCCACGGCCGCGGCGCGTCACCGCGAGCGGCGCCCCCGCCTTCCGCGAACGGCCCCGCCGCTGGCGGTGGAGGAGGAAGATCACGAGGAGAAAAGGAGGGGGGAGGGGCAGGGGCGCGAGGCGGGCGCGGCGGCAAGGGCGGCCCGACAGGTGTAGGGGGCGGGGGGAGGGACGGAGTGGGCGGGTGCTTCTGTAATGGTCATGTTGGTGATCATGGTCGTGGTCGCGTTCGTCGCCTTGGTCGCGTTGGCGGCGGTCGTGCCGCTGGTGGTGGGCGGGCTGGTGGTGGTCACGTCGGTGATCGTGCTGGTGTCGGTCGTTGTGGTGGTCGCGAGAAGCGTGGTGGTCGTGGTGGTGATGATGGCGGTAAATGGTGTTGGTCGTAATCGTCGCGGTGGATGTGGTTGCGGTCGCATCCGTTTGTGGTGATCGTGGCGGCGGTAGTTTTGGCGCTGGCGGCGGTTGCGGCGGCTGTGGCGGCGGCTGGGGGGACCTGCTGGCCTATCGCCGGGCTGCGTTCAGCAGCATCGCTGAATGTGTAATGTTAGTGGGATTTGCAGATCTGCCGAGGTAGCCCAGCGGCCGCCTTCTTCTCGCCAAGAGGGCCGCAGCGTGGGCGACTTTCTTTTTCCCGAAGGCGATCAGCCTTTTTAAGCGGCCGTGGAGAGGGCGACGCGCGTGCGATCCGCCCCGTGGGCGTCCGCCGCGCTGGCGACGCACTCACCAAAGTGCCCCCTTGCGAGGGCGACGTGCGCGTTCGAGAGGGCGGCTGGCCTTTTCGGCGGCCGACGCACGGGCGACGAATGCGCGACGCACCTCCTGTCGCGAAGGGGGGGGGGTCAGCACGCCGGTCGCTTTACTGGGCCTTAACACTCTCTGCCTCTTACCGAATGCCATTTGGCTCGTTTAGGCAGACTTTCGGGTGCCCGTATGAGACGCGTATCCTCGCGTGCTACCCTTTTCCACTCCGCCGCGCACCCTTCCCATTTCTCTCTCTCCTGTCTCCCCTCCCCTCCCCACCCATCCTCCACCGTCCCCGTTGCCCTTAGCCTTGAGCCGACAAAGCTTCGTCATTGGCCATGGCATTTTGGCGGCGCGGCCGTCGCCGCCAGCCTCTCGTTGATAGATCGTTGAGAGGGACAAAAGGGGGACAGAGAGAGTGAGAGACAGGGGGGGGGATCGATCGTCTTCCCCCCGTGCCTGGTCCACACGTTTGCCCCTCTCCCTCATGCCTCCCAGCCTTTCCCAGCCCCCCCGAGTACACTTAATCCAAATTTGTTTCGAGCATTCCGGGAATTTCTGTTGCGAATAATGTTGCGGTTGCGGGTGGGCGGTTTTACTACAGCCTGGTATTACATGTGTTACCATTACACATAGCTCCCCATAACCTAAGTTTGGGGTTCTTGTTATTGGCGGACCGCGCCGGAGGAGAAAGAACACACCAACACACCATTCCTCTCACTCAGACCCACTCACTCATCACTCAGACTCACTCATCACTCAGACCCACTCATCACTCAGACTCACTCATCGCTCAAACTCGCTCATCACTCGGACTCAGTCATGATTCAGACTCATCACTCATCACTCAGACCCACTCATCACTCAGACTCACTCATCACTCAGACTCACTCATCACTCAGACTCACTCGTACTTGTACTCATACATGCACTACACCCACTCAGGTCCACTGATCGGATGACACACACACACTGATGTTGAAGATGTCTCAGGCGAGTCGCTGGTTTCAGCACTCCTAAGGGGAGCTGCGGGGGGGTATAGCACTCGGCCCCTTTCGCTGGATTTTGTGGGGACGTCTCAGGCGGTTTGGCCATTTTCTCTTCCAACATGTTTCGCTTTCGGAACAGATTTGGAGGATGTCTCAGGCGATTCGCTGGTTTCAGCACTCTAAGAGGAGCGGCCGGAGGGTATTTCATTCGGCCCCTTTCGCGGGATTTTGTGGGGATGTCCCAGGCGGTTTGGCAATTTTCTCTTCCAACATGTTTCGCTGTCGGAGCAGATTTGGAGGACGTTCGCGCCCAGTTTGCGGGGATGTCTCAGGCGGTTTGGCCGTTATGATGTTGGGCATCTGTCGTTTTAGGATTTGTTTTGGGAGGACGTCTCCGGCGATTTGCTGGCTTCAGCACTCCCAAGGAGGAGGAGGAGGAGGAGGAGGAGGAGGACGAGGAGGAGGAGGAGGAGGAAGAGGAGGAGGAGGAGGAGGAAGAGGAGGAGGAAGAGAAGGAGGAAGCGAGGAGGAGGAGGAGGAAGAGGACGAGGAGGAGGAGGATGAGGAGAAGGAGGACACCATGAACACGGTAGGAGCAAAAGCAGGAAGGGGAGGCTGGTGATGATGATGATGATGAGGAGGAGGAGGAGGAGAAGGACGTGGGCAACTCGAGTAGCCAGGGCCAGACGATCGAGGTTCGATGTTCCAAAGCTTGAGGTTTTACTCAAACGCTTCCGCCTCACTCTCCTTCGCTCTCCGCTCTCCTTCACTCTTCTGCAGTCAGACACACTCATACTCAGATTCAGTCACACGCACGCTCACTCGCACTTAGACTCGCTCATTTCCTCACTTAAACTTACCCACACTCAGACTCACGCTCAAAACCACTCATACTCAGACTCGCTCCTGCTCAGACTCATCATCCTTCGGCCCGCTCAAAAGCAGACCGACTCACTCTCAGACTGCCTCACACCCATACCCAATCACACCCGGCTCACTCGCACTCAGATTCATTAGCACACATGTTTCTCACATTCCGACCCACTCAAGCCCAGATTCACTCATGCTCAGACTCATCATGTTACGATCCGCTCAAACACAGACTGGCTCACACTCAGATTCGTCCATACTCAGACCCACTCGCACACAGACGCACTCGCGCTCATATTTACTCACACGCATACCCACTCAAATCCATGTTCAATCGCACACAGATTAACTCACACTCAGAATCAGTCGCTCTCAGATTTGCTATTGGTTGCACTCATGCTTGCAGACTGCGGGAATGTCTCGAGCGAGTGGTTCGCCCTCGCACACAGGCGCTCATTGACAGATATCAAGAGAAAGACGTACCAGGAGAATGAGATGCACATATGGGGAGCCCCGCGTCGAGTATTTGTCTACGCTGCTATTACAGCGATTCTTACTACGACAACTACAACTAGTACAACTACTACTGCTACCACTACTACTGCTACCACTACTACTAGTATTATTTCTTCCACTATTCGTATTACTACTACTACTACTCCTACTACTACTACTACTACTACTACTACTACTACTACTACTACTGCTACTGCTACTGCTACTACTACTACTACTACCACTACTACTACTACTACTACTAATACTACTACTACTAATACCACTACCAATACCACTACCACTACCAGGACCACTACCACTACCACTACTACCACCACTACAGCTACTACTACTACTACTACTACCACTACTACTACTACTACTTTTACTACTGCTACTACTACTACTACTACTACCACTACTACTACTACTTCCACTACTCCTTCTACTACTACTCCTACTACTACTACTTCTACTACTACTACTACTACTACTACTACTAGTACCACCACCAGTTCTACCACGACCACTGCTACCACCACTATTACTACTGCTACTACTACTACTACAACTACGACTACTACTATTACTACTACTAATAATAACAATACTTAGTTTCCTATTACTATTGCGGCTACCATTAACATTACTACTACTACTACTACTACTACTACTACTACTACTACTACGACTACTACGACTACTACTACTACCACTACCACTACCACTACCACTACCACTACCACTACTACTACTACTAGTACTACTACTACCACTACTACTACTACTACTACTACTACTACTACTACTACTGGGGGTGAACTTCCCAGCCCCCCTCCGTGGTCAGGGGTCGTCGGCTCGACTTCGGCGGGTCAACTCCCGACGAGCGTTTTGTCGAGGCGTGGCGGGCGAGCTGGTCCCGATGCGCTCGTCCTGGTCACTAACTTCGCTCATCAGTTTTCGTCTCCAGCATATGCCTTGTAGCAAGCAGGAGCGCCAAACTCCAGCGTCGGGCAGAGCAACATTGCCACACATGGAGTTCCACTTAGGCAGCCAAACACCATTCTGCATATTCGAATTATCGCAAATCCTAGTTCCCACCAACGAAAAAAAACATGAACATCGCATTGCATGTACGTCGAAAGCCCAGTTTCGTGATTCGGGAACCCTCAAAAGCGGTAGTTTTTGCATGGGCCGATGTGTTCGATTCGCAATTTCTGGCACCCTGGAATTCCGATTAGTACGTTTTTCAGTTTTGGGACACCATTAACTTTGTCGTTTTGTTTCAGACGGCCCCCAATCCCGTGCGAAACTCCACACGCACATGTTAGATCAGCTTGGTGCGCACCTCTCTGGTTTTGCCACGCGCCTGTGCACAACCCATGCAGTGAGACCCGCATCCCAGGACCAGTTTACCCCCAAAGGGCCTCAGTAGGCACCCCAAGGGCCCCGAAATGTTCCAAGACGGGCTCCACATCATTTCAGGGCAGGGTCGCCCCGAACCTTCACAGCAGTTTTATGGGGTGCCTGTGGGGATCGGCGCTCCTTCTCCTAGCCTTCTCACCAAATCTCTGGATCCAAATGGGGTCCTGGTGGCCCATCTCGGCATGCCTTCGGGCGGTTTTGTTGTTGGCCCTGGCCGCGCGCCGAAAAACATGTTCACCACCTCCTCCTCCTCCTCCTCCTCCTCCTCCTCCTCCTCCTCCTCCTCCTCCTCCTCCTCCTCCTCCTCCTCCTCCTCTTAAGCCGTCGGGATCCGTCTTGGAACGGACGGATGGGGGGAGGCATCTCGCCTCCTTTGTAACGCGCACCTGGGCCGACTCACATGTTCTCGGGCGGGCGGGGATGCCCCCGCTAATCCAAGCCATGCCCCCTCCTCCTCCTCTTCCTCCTCCTCCTCCTCCTCCTCCTCCTTCTCCTCTTCCTCCTCCTCCTCCTCCTCGTCCTCCTCCTCCTCCTCCTCCTCCTCCTCCCTCGTCCTCCTCATCCGCCTTCACCGCATCCTGCTCGCCCGATTGGAGTAAGGACGCTGCCTGACTGCATTTGGGCCCGTTGCAGACTTGGTCCGGTCGAAGCCGTTTTGGCTCAGCGTGTTGCTGTCATGTGTGCCAGTTTTTTCGACAGGAGAGTGATCGCGTCGATTCGACGCTATAGCCACCAACTCTCTGATGGAGGTGTTGCCTTGTCTCGTGCGTTTACTGTCAAAGTTGTGCTGGAAATTGCCAAGTCGGTCGGTTTCAAGATTACTCGGACACTCCCGTCCGAGATGTGGCAAGATGTAGAGCTCGTGCAACATAGACTGGTGTGCAATGGCCTAGAATTGTACCGTGTTGGCGTTGTACATGTTGTGGTGGGGCGTGTCGGACTACCAGCGTGCTACGACTGGGATCGTGTCCGAGCGGGCCTCGCAGTACCGATTCCAGCGGCCCCCGCGCCAGCCCCGGCTCCAGTTCCTCTACCTCCTGCCCCAGCCCTTGAAGACGCCGGACACGGTGGTGCCGCCGCAGAGGACGATCGGTTTGCCCACTTGGATCGGGAGGGCGCTACTCAGGCACTCGCCAGAGCCACCGACAGAGCAGATGAGGAAAAGGCGCGTGCAGATGAATTGGCGCGACAACTTCGGAACTCACTCCGATCCCGGGACCGCTGGAAGATGAAGTTCGCTGCGGCGAAACCTCAGAGCAGGAGGAAGAAGAAGAGGGAGAGGGCTGCTGGCCTGGGACAACAGTTGATCGGGTTCGAGCACAATTATAAGCGGGGACGACAAGAACGATATCTTACTCCAAATGGTGGGTTTTGTATGGTGTTGCGACGTTGCATGAGTAACATATCTGCGCAGGCGTTAGGCCTGGCCATAATGACAGACGTATCCAGACCAACAGTGACGCGGTGGGAAGTGAAATTCAGAGCCGCGACGATCATGGCGGCCAAACGGTTCCACTCTACGTGCCGCGCGAGGTTGATGTGTGATGCTGTTCCTCAAGTCGGGTGGAGGATGCAACTGCACGTGGTGCGAGGCGACGCTGCGAATTCAGCTGTGTGGCAGAAGTGTTGCCTCCGTGTGTGCCAGGTCTCATCGACATACGTGTGCACGGCAATGCGTGCGAACATGAGTTGGGATCAGGTGCGGGAGCTGTCTCAGGAACGGACGACTGTGTGCGACATCCAGATCTGTAATCAGAAGGACGCGGCTGGCACATACGTGGTGGGGAACAAGCAGATCCAGTCTGCCGGGGCGCCTCTCTGGTCACCGGGCCCTTTCAATCCGCGCGGAGCGGGGGATGTTGAAGAGGGGATCTGGAGGAGGAATATGAGGAGAGAGAGGGGGGGAGTCGAGGAGGAGGAGGAGGAGGAGGAGGAAGAGGAGGCGGAGAGATAGGGGGGAGGAGGAGGAGGAGGAGGAGGAGGAGGAGGAGGAGGAGGACAAGGGCAAGGGCCCGCCACCCGTTTCTCTTTCCAGCCCCCGCCCCGGGCCCCACCCCCTCTCCACCTCTCGCCCCTTGCCCATCTGCTGCCCCGCGCCGCTCGGCCCCGTTTTGCCTCGCGCCCGCTGCCAGGCAATCCAGCCGCAACTTCGCGGCGATCCAGGACGAGCAGGCGGGCGCTCACGCGGCCCAGCTCCCGGCGCTCGTCGACGAGCTCCAGCGGGCGAGCCGCCTGGACCCGCCCCCCCACGGGCGCCTCCTATCAATGTTCTGCCTCGTTACCGACCAGGGGGCAGACGAGCTCGGGGCGAGGGCATACATCCAGCAAGATTGTCTGCGGGATCCGTGCGCTATAATTTGGGAGAGCAATTGTTTATGCCACGTGTACCATCTTATTGTGTCCAAGCTGCTCAAGAGGCTCAACGAGACCCTTCACGCGCGCATGGGCGTGCGGTACGTGCCCAGCATGGTCAAACTCTTGCATCTTTGGAGGGACAAATCAGTTTTGGTGCATAAGGAGCTGGCTTCTTTTTCGCCAGCGTCAGCGGTGCGAGCGAGGTACATTCCGCCCCAGTGCGTCTCCACACGATGGGGTCAGATGGCCCAGAAGAAGGGCCCCTCACAACATCCGATTGCGCAGTGGCCCCAGCGCGATACCACCCCCACCCCTCGGACCCCTCAGGGGCCCTGGGGGGCCTAGAGGAACGGATTGTCGAGGAGGGGGGCCGCCGACGGCGAGGGGCGCGCGACGCTCGGCGGCGGGGGGGGGGGGAGGTGGGGGGAGCGTGTCGCGCTGGGGCCATTGCCGATCGTATGTGTGCGGGCTTACCCTGGCAGGGTCAATCAGTCGCTGCGAGCGGTATGTGCTGGGCGTGCCGCGCGACCACTTGAAGGCAGCGCTGCAGATGCTTTGCATATCCACCCAGCGGACACGGGACACGCGGCCCGCCAGGGGCTCGGGTGACGGCTTGCGGGAGGCCGCGAACGAATCGAACCAGGAGTATTCGAACCGCATGTCCAAGTGGGCGGGGGATGTCTGGCAGCTCGTCAAGGATGAGGCGCCCGAGGATTTCTTTTATATTATGGAGCTGCCCCAGCTGGCTCGTCAACCGCTCGACCATTTCTTCTTCTTCCTGGAGAAAAAAATCCCAGCCGGAGAGCCACGGGCACTCGCGCAGCTGGTCTGGGGCAAAGCCGAGCAGATTTCCACCGAGTTGCATCGACTGACCTGCCCCGAGCCGTGGCTTGACTTCCTCGAGACGCTGCCGCTGAACATGGCTCCCGCACTTGCGAATATCCCATTCCCCATCCCTCTTCGCCCGCCGCGCGCCCCTCTCGGAGCGGGGAACCGGGGGGCGCGTAGGAATGGCGCGGGGCCCACTTGTGCCCTCCTACCCTGCCGCTTGCCGCCCTCCCCCCTCCCGCCCTCCCCCTTCAATCACTTTGCCCACGAGCTCCACTTCCGACCTTCGGCCCCGCGCCTTTCTCATCTGACCCAGCTGGTGACGAACCAACAACGCACGCCCATGCCCATAGGGGGATCGGAGAGGGCTATGGGTGCGTGTTGTCGGATGGGGGCCCCCGCTCGAGCGGGGGCGTTCCCCGGGGTCCGACAACCCGCGCCCATGCCCATAGCCAGTCCCCCCCCCAACGACCCCCCCATGGGTATGGGCGCGTGTTGTTCGTTCGTCAGCTGGCCCCCCCTGCCCGCCAGGTTCGGGACTACAGCGCCATCATCGAGGAGGTCACCATGGAAGCGCTTGGCGACTTCGAGCGGCGCGTCCGCCGGGAACGCCTCGCCGCCCCCCCTCTCGCCCGCGTGCTTCTCTCCACTCGTCCACTCACCTTCCCGCTTCCCGCTGCTCTTCCTCCTGTCCTCCTCTCCTCGAGACTCCCGCCCCCCATCCGACCCTCCGACACTCTCCTCTCCTCGCCTTCCCTTCCTGCTCTTCACCCTCCTCCCGTTCCTCCTCTTTCTCCTCCGCATCCTGCCGTTTCCTTACTTCCCTTCGCATCGCTGCGCCCCCCCCCTCAGTGGCGACGATAGGGGCGAAAGACCCAGACCCTGGGGCCAGTGGGGATCGGGCGTCGATGGGCCCCCAGGGGGGCCCGCGCAATGCCCTGGGACCCGAGGCTATTCGCTCGCCCCCATCGTCGCCTCCAGCCCCTCTCACAGGTCACTGCCGTGTTGGCCAAGGATCCCTTCAGGCTCCTCATCTTGGCGAAAGAGGCCCCCGCTGTTCGCTGCGCCAGGCGCCAAGCCATATGCGCAGACATCTTGATGACAGATGAGGCTGGCTTGCACTTGAACACCCTGAAGCTCAGGGTGATGTTCCGCGACGAGATGCAGGCGTGTGCGGATGATGGTACTTTGGTGGGGACCCTCTGGCATGTCATCAGATACATGTGCATCAAACGGGTAGCGGATTCCCAGGAGATCGAAGGCCTGAACTCAATACTAAAAAGTATAGTTAAGGCTGCACCTTCGCTATCGCTTGCTCTCCTGGACGCTCGGCTTGCGAGCAGGAAGGACTTGGGACTTGGGGGCAGGGTGAACAACGCCACGAAGTGGTCCGAGGTGCGGCCGAAAGCAGAATCAGCTTTGCACGATGCTCTGGCGTGCGCCCCGCTCCTGGACAGCGTGCTCGCCCAACCAGGAAGGTTCACGCCTCCAGAATACGTTCCCCCGCGCGCTGTCAAACCAGACCGCGCGCTCATCCGCCCCAGAGATGCCCTACCTCCGGCAGCATTGGCTTGGGGTGGCGTCTATGCTTTGCAGATGTACCGCGACTTCAAAGCCCAGACTGCCGTAGTATTCAAAGTCGACGAGACCTATTGGATTCTTTGCACTTTCGCTTCCTGCAGCCCCTACCTGGCCGAGTGCGTCGTTCGCCATGGGAAGTTCGAGCTCGTGCACCCGCTGATTGTGTTACCTGGCGTCACTGTGTTCGGGCGCATGTATGAGAAGTGCGTGACCAACTCCCAAGACATCGTTGTCTCGCTCTTCCGTCGACAATCGGCTGCCGACGCCCTGGCACTGGCTGCCGCCGCGCACGGGGGCGATGGCGGCGGTGGCCAGCCCGCCGGGCCCGCTCCATACGGGACATGGTTCACGCTTTCATCCCGAGCAGAAGAGATGCCAGAACGCCCTCGCCGCCCAACGGCCCCCACCGTCGCCCTGGATGACGAGGCGGCCGAGGCCGAGGCAGAGGGGCAGGAGGAGGGCGAGTCAGCCGCCGAGGCGGCCGCGTTGGAGGCCGTGATCATCGCTCACTCTGACCTGCCCAATGACATCGACGACGACGCCCACGACGACGGCACAGACGAGGCTGATCGCTTGGAGGAGCAGCTCACCAAAAGCACCACCGCAGTCAAAGCACATGCTGACGCTGCTACAGGAGGCGCTGATGCCGCGGAGAAGCTGGAGAAGCTCGACGCCATCATTGCGAAGCTGTACCCCCCCGGCGAGGCCGTGTCCGAGGAGGGCGCTCTCTTCGACGCCCACATCGCTGTTGAGCTTCACGATGCAGCCAGCTTACCTGGAGGACGGGCCGAGGACGGGGCAAATGATGCAGTGTGTGTGTGTGCGTGTGTGTGTGTGTGTGTGTGTGTGTGTGTGTGTGTGTGTGTGTGTGTGTGTGTGTGTGTGTGTGTGTGTGTGTGTGTGTGTGCGCGTGGACGCGCGTGTTGATGATTGGCGCTCGCCAGCGCCAATGCGCGCGCCCACGCACGCGCGCACGCGCGCACGCAATCACGCACGCACGCACCCACGCGCGCACACACACACATACACACGCACGCACGCACCCACACACACACACATACACGCACGCACGCACACACATACACAGACATACACACACACACACTCACACACACACACTCACACACACACTCTCACACACACACACACACGCACGAACACACACACACACACACACACTCACGCACACACACACAACACACACACACACCACACACACACACCACCCCACACACCAACACACACACACACACACACACACACACACACACACACACACACACACACACACACACACACACACACACACACACACACGCACACACACACACACACACCGCGTTCACGAGGCGATGCGATGAGGACGATGTGGGAAGAGAAATGCCGCGTGAGCCCGCCTGCGCGCGGACTTGCCCATCGCGGACTTACCCACCCCATCCCATCCTACCATGGTCCAGGAAGCCACCGCTGGCGCATGTCAATCGGCTTGAAGCTCGCTTGAGTTTCACGTCGCTTGAACATGTGCGCTCACCGTGCTCGAGCCCCCTCTTTCTGCATGTGCCTCCATCTCCACGGTTCCACGGTCGGGTTGTACCATGGGGCCTCTGCCAGCCTCTCATACTCATCCGTGATGCTCGATGGCCCCAGGTCATCTGGTTATCTGGGTCGGCAATCCGAGGGCCCCGAGGGTGTCCAGCTCGGGCTATCGGAGGGGCTGCGTTCATCCAGAGTCGCGAGGCGCAGTGGCCTCAGGAAGCCGCTCGGGCAGGGCCCCTGCGAGAGGGCGCCAGAGGGCCCCCCAAGGGGGTCCGGAGACGAGGGCCCCGGGGACGTAAATCAATCCACCGCCAGATTGGCCCTCTCGGGGCCCCCTTGGGCCCTCTTTGGGCAACTGTGAGGGCCCGAGTGGCCGAGTGGTTTGCCGCCCCCCACCCCCGCCGAACCTTGGGGCGGGCAAGTGGCCGGGCCGTGGCCATCGCCCCCGCTGCCCGACCGCCCCAGGAGACTCGGCCGACTCGCTCGACCGCCCTGGCGACCCCGGCGACCCCGGCATCGAGCTCGCCGTGGACGCGAGCGTCGCCGACGTGTGGCCCGACGGCTTCTCGCGCGCCCTGGCCGCGCTCAGGGACAGGAACGACGCGATGGACCGCTACCTGGATGATGAGCTTCTGGGTGGATCCGCGGAGAGGCGCCACTGGGTCGTCAACTTGGGGTGGCATCTTTCGGGGGCAACGATGGGGGGGATAGGGCATGGAGGGGGGAGGCATTCGACGCTAACTCGTCCACGGATCATCGATAGGGGCACGATAGCCCCCACCTGCACAGGAAGGTTCGGATAAGCATCGGGGGCCCATCGCCGATCTGTCGGCGATGTATCGCCGATTCCAGGCCGATGCATCACCCTCTATGCCAGTCCCCCCTTATCGTTGCTCCTCAATCTTGGGGTCTTGGGGTCCCAGGGCTTGGGGGCCCTGTCCCTCGGGGGCTCTTCGGATGGGCCCCTCTCGGGGTGTCCACCGCACGGGCATTCCAGTATTCTCTCGGGCCCCCCATGGATGTGTCTCGGGGTGCTCTGTTTTTCTCCTGGGTCCACGTGTTGCACAGTTGGGTTCCAGTGGAGCTATTCGGTTCACCTGGCTTGGGCGTGGGGCGCGTTGGGTGCTCTTGGGATCGCATGGGCCCCGCTAGAACTATTGCGTTTCGGCCAGTCTTGGCGACGCGGGCCCTCCTGGGCCCGTTTGGTCGCGCGGGGCTCCTCGAAGGGCCGCGGTCGGTCGGCGCAAATGTCGCTTCGGTGCCGAACGAAGCGGGCGAGGAGGGCGAGAGGGGGAGGGGAGGAGCTCGGGTGTCAATGCGCGAATATTTCCCCAGGCAGAAATGCAATGCGTCGCTGGTACTGTGCACGGCTGATGGGGTTACCCGTCCCTGGTTCGTCCACTGGCACGATATTGTGAGCAAAACAGGTGTGAGGTGCCGGGTGGATGAGAGCACCGACAAGTTAATTTTCTCCATTGTGCGTCACGCTGACGCAGATGGGCATATCACGATTAATGTTGAGTCATTTGCAGCCTGTCCGCTCATCCACCCATACGTGGGCGTGCGCATGGTGCGAAGCAGAGCTGATCGCGAGCCCGTGCCTGCTGATGTAATGCACCTGCGGCGCATGTTTCAATGGGGTCTCGACCGAGACGTGCCAGCAGCCAGCGGGTGCGTGTCGTGTTCGATCCACGCAGGCTGCTACACCTGCTCTATGTGTGGCTTGGCGTGGCACGATGCGTGCAGTGGACACATCGCGTCGATAGCAGACGGCAATCCCACGATGCGGGATATGAAAGCTGGGCTGCGCGACTCTGGCGGCGCCGACGAGCTTCGCGCGCCCGCCACTGTGCGCGCGCCAGCGTGCATGCTGTGCCAGTGGTGCCTTGCCGAGTGAAGCAGCTTCCTTGGGCGCCCGCTCGCCGAGGGGCGGCGGGCAAGCTGCGCCCAGCAGTTCGTGGCTGTCTCGACTCGGACATTCGCTTTCACTGCCCGCACCCCCCCTCGTCCTATTCCTCATCCTCAGGCTCCCCGAAGGCGGAATGCCCATGATAAGAAGAGGCCCCCAAGAGACCCGCAAGAGCCCCCCGCGATGAGAGGCTCCAAGAGTCTTGAGAAGCCCCGCAGCGGCCTCCAAGAGGCATCAAACCTGTCCCGGGCCCGATTGCCCGCGATAAGAAAGGCCCCCAAGAGACCCTCAAGAGGCCCCCGAGAGGCCGCGCAAGGCCCTACAACGGCCTCCAAGAGGCATCATAATTGTCTCGGGCTCGAGTGCCAATGATAAGGAGAGGCCGTGGGGCTCGCGTGGGGCTCCCGTGGTGCTCGCGTGGGGCTCGCGTGGGGCTCGCGTGGGGCTCGCGTGGGGCTCGCGTGGGGCTCGCATGGGGCTCGCATGGGGCTCGCGTGGGGCTCGTATGGGGCCTCGCATGGGGCTCGCGCTGGGCTCGCGTGGGGCTCGCGCGGGGCTCGCGTGGGGCTCGCGTGGAGCTCGCGTGGGGCTCGCGTGGGGCTCCCGGGCTCCCGTTGGGGCTCGCGCGTGGGGCTCGCGTGGGGCTCGCGCGCCAGCAGCCAGCGGGTGCGTGTGTTGTGCGATCCACGCAGGCTGCTACACACCTGCTCTATATGTGTGGCTTGGCGTGGCACGATGCGTGCAGTGGGCGCAGACTGACAGACTGCAGTCCCGCGATGCGGGATATTTAAGCTGGGCTGCGCGGCTCTGGCGGCGCTGACGAGCCTCGCGCGCCCGCCACTGTGCGCGCGCCAGCGTGCATGCTGCGCCAGTGGCGCCCTGCCGAGTGAAGCACGCACTCGCGCCTTCGGCGCCCGCTCGCCGAAGGGCGGCGGGCGAGCGGCGCCCAGCAGTTCGTGGCTGTCTCGACTCGGGCAGTCGCTTTCACTGCCCATACCCTCCCTCGTCGCGCCCTATTCTTCAGGCCCCCAAGGAGAGGCCCCCAAGAGACCCGCAAGAGCCCCCGCAAGAGGCCCCCAAGAGGAGATTCTCCAAGAGACCCCGCAGCGGCCTCCAAGAGGAGGCATCAAACCTGCCTCGGGCCCGATTGCCTGCGATAAGAAAGGCCCCCAAGAGACCCTCGAGAGGCCCCCGAGAGGCCGCGCAAGGCCCTACAACGGCCTCCAAGAGGCATCACAACTGCCTCGGGCTCGAGTGCCAATGATAAGGAGAGGCCGTGGGGCTCCCGTGGGGCTCCCGTGGGGCTCGTGTGGGGCTCGCGTGGGGCTCGCGTGGGGCTCGGGCTCGCGTGGGGCTCGCGTGGGGCTCGGGCTCGCGTGGGGCTCGCGTGGGGCTCGCATGGTGCTCGCGTGGGGCTCGTATGGGGCTCGCGTGGGGCTCGCGTGGGGCCCGTGTGGAGCTCGCGTGGGGCTCGCGTGGGGCTCGCGTGCGGCTCGCGCGGGGCTCCTGTGGGGACAAGCCCTGACGACGACAACGACGACGACGACGGCGACGACGACGACGGCGACGCCAACGACGACGACGACAACGACGACACTAGCGCCCATTGGCCAAATGCAACACATGACGTAACTGTAGCCCTCCTGTTATAAAAGCTGCAAAGAGAACCCTAGAGTCCCTACAGGCGGCAAGTTCGAGCGACAACGTTCGGTATCGCATAACATGTGCAGAAAAAGAAGACGGCACGCAGAGGGCCTCAACAGGACCCCAAGAGGCCACCAAGAGGGACCCAAGATCGGTCACGCAAGAGAGTTCTCACAAAGTAGCAGCAGCACTCGATGCTGACAGCGATGCCACTCATGATTCATGCTGACACCCAGCCTGGATCCATCTTCTCTCTCAGCCTCCCATCTGCTTCCCATTGGCTCTCTGTCTGCATGTCTGCTCTTGCCACTGCGCCGCACCGGGACACGCGGACACGCGGAACTCGAACCTGCTGCACCTGGCAGGTGCGCCGCGCCCGCGCCGTGCTGGGAAGAGAGGGGACAGGACGTGTGATGTTATGTTCAGTCAGAAGCGCCGCGGTCGGATCCCGACCGCGCGTGCCCAGGCGCCCGCCTGCGCACCCCGACTGCGTGCGTGTATGCGCGCGTCGGGGGTCGCAGAGACGTCGCCTGCCGGGCGCGCGCTGTCGGGGCTGAACGCGGCGACAGTGGATGACGACCGTCGAGATCGCTGGGGTCGGGTACCGACGCCCACCCCCTCCAACGCCCACCCTTCGGGGCGATGCCCCTGCGACGCCGATGGCGCTGTTGACGTTGGATGTGGGGGGGGGGGGGTGTCGGGACCTGGCCCCGACGGACCTCGTCCGGCATCGCTGTCGGGATCGAGTCCCGACGACGGGGATGTGGGGGGGGGGTGTCGGGGCCTGCCCCCGACAGACCTTGTCCGACACGGGTCGTCGGGATCAGGCCCCGACGCCCCCATCCAACACCCCCCGTCATCGGGGTCAACTCCCGACGGACACTTGGTTCGATGTGTGCTTGGGGGGGGGGGTCGGGACCTACCCCCGACGGGCCGTGTTCGATGCGAATCGTCGGGATCAGACCCCGACGGCACCGCCCCAGCCACAGTCATCGGGGCCAGCTCCCGACGGACACCTGGTTCGATGTGTGCTGTGAGAGGGGGGGGGGGTCGGGACCTACCCCCGACGGTCCATATCCGATGCGCGTCGTCGGGGTCAGGCCCCGACGACCCCGCCACGCCCCCCAGTCGTCGGGACCAGCTCCCGATGGACACCTGGTTCGATGTGCGCTGTGGATGGGGGGGGGGGTCGGGACCTACCCCCGACATGCCCCTGTCAGCTATGGATCGTCGGGATCAGGCCCCGACGACCCCATATCGAACCCCGTCGTCGGGACCAGCCCCCGAATGACACCTGGGCCGATGCTGGTGCGCTCGGGGGCGCGTGGGGAGGGGGGCGTGGGGGGGGGGCGTCGGGACCTGCCCCCGATGCGCCATGTTAGATGGGCACCGTCGGGGGCGGGTCCCGATGCCGACTCGTTGTCTGGATGTGCCCCGTCCCGTCCCTTCATGTGTGGTGTCTGTCGGGACCTGCCCCCGATGGATCATGTTGGACATGCGTCGTCGATGCCGTGTCCCGACGGCCCTTCCACCCCGCCATGTCGGGGCGTCGGGATGGGGGGTGTCGATGCCTGCCCTCGACATGCTCTGATCAGCCAATGGTCGTCGGGATCGGGTCCCGACGTGCCCCCCCTCCCGCCCGCTCCCGCGACGCATCCGTCAAGGCGCGGTCCCGACCGACCTATGTAGTTGCGGTGGTGCTGGTGGTGGGGGGGGGGGGCTCGTCGGGATCTGCTCCCGACGGCTCATGTCAGCCATGCGCCCGACTGAGTATGTTAGATCTAGATTGTCGGGATACATCGCGCCCATTATGTAGTATCTACGTTTGCTCCCGACGCCTTCTAGCACGTTGCGCGTATCATCGCGTGCATCTTGTGCGACGCGCATGATGCACACCACCATCCCGCGACGCACCGTAACCGCAGCACCTATGCTCAGCCTATGCTCTTCATGTACCACACACGCAGCCTATGAACCATCGCGCGTCCTAGCCACGCTGCGCTCTACATATCGTTTTGGGGTTTCTGGGTTCGGTGGGTATCTGATCCGTGGCGATTGCAAGATCGCAGTCGGAAACCACATGGGGTCTGAATGGGGCATGTCTGGGGCTTTTGCACATACCCATCTCTTCGTCCTCCTCTGACTCATCATCAGCATCCTCATCATCAACCTCATCATCATCAGCATCATCATGGTCATCATCATGATCACCAGCATCATCGTCGTGATCATCATCATCATCATCATCAGCAGCAACAACATCATCATCATCATCGTGCGCATGCCGTAACAGTTTGTTTTTGTACCCAAGCCTGTTTGAGTTGTGACCAGTCGCCCCGCCATGCCGACACCACGCCAGATTCCAGTTTGTCACTCGTTGGAAGATGCAAACCGTTGGCAGGAACATCAATTTGCGTGTGTGCTTGCATTTGTTCAGCGTGCTCATCCCACCATCGACTTGAACTCATTCGATGCGGTGCTCGATGACATCACTATTAGCACAGCTTTTTCTGGCACTGGTGGCGCTGAGCTTGCGATGGCCGGGGCTTTCAAATGCATCCGATATTTCAGTTCCAGCGGCGCTCGGACATGCACGCCCCGATCGTTGTATGCAATTGAGGTGTCCGAACCATCACAGCGCGAACTCCTGGCGCTTCCGGACCACCCTCACTGCATATTCGGGGACATCACTGGTGGCATCAATCCCCGCGTGAGGCGCGACCTGATCAAGAATGCGTACAGGATGCCGTACGCCCGTTTGTCGGAGCTGTTTAGGGAGCACCCCAACGTCATGTCCAGCCACATGCGTTGCATAGTGCATGATGACCTGTGTCCGCTGCGTCGTGCGGTCGTGCACTTCGCGGGTACGGAGTGTGTGGCTTGGAGCTCGCAAGGCGCCCACGCGGATGCGTCGGGCGCGCGCGTTTTGCCTTGGTCGTGCTGGGTGGGTCAGCGCCTCCTGATCGAGGATGATTTCATTGGCCACGAGAACGTTCCAGAATTTCCATGGGATCTTTTGCGCTCCGAATTGCAGTCCAAGTATCTGTGCATGCCGGAGAACAGCTGTGTGGTATGCGCTGCTGACCACGGGCAGGCGTATCGTCGGTGTCGGCGTATCTCCATGTTCGTGCACAAGCGGGTCGCCATGTTGATGCAGTGCCCCAATCGTCCTCTCTTCTCAGAGCTGGAACGTGCATGTCACAGGGAGTGCGCGTTCACGTGGCGGTCATACTTTTGGGCTAGCGACACCGACCCAGATCTGCTCCAAGAGATAGCTGTGGCGGCTGCCCGCAGGTTGCGGCCGTGGAATCTGCCACCGCCCTGTCCCATGCATTTCCCCCGACCTACCCCGACCCTCTACTCGGTCGCTCGCTCGGCACTCGTTCGGTGCATCCTCGTCGGATTGTGATTGTTGGCCCCAGTGGGCCCCCGCGTTTTGGTTTTGGAAAACCGTCCGCGTCGATTGGAGCAATCCGCCCGTCGCGGGCGTTTTGCTCCACGACGGCCCTAGAGCTCCAGTGGGCAGTCATGGCATATTCCGCGGGGTCGCGCCCAGGAGTGTGCAGTCCGAGGCGGGCGATCCATCACTGCAGGCCTTGAGAGCGTCGCTGGTCAAGGGGCCCGCCGACGCTGGCCTTCTCATTCTGGAGTTGCGCAACCGAGACTCATACGCCGCGATGACTTCCAACATGTCGCCAGGAGCTGAGTGCGTTGCCGCGCTGGGACAGACGCCAGGGGTTCATAATCACTGCACCTGGGGCGGCCGCAGTCTCTTCACCATCATCAAGCACTCCGAGTTCTACTACAGTACCGCCCACAATCGTTGGTTGACAGCGGCTGAGCTCCTGACAGTTCACAATTATCCTCTGCGGCCCGAGCTTTCATTTTTCGGGTTGGCGAGTAGCTTTTCACTGGGCACTGTGCTGGCTGGTAGGTCCGTGCACCAGGTGAGGGGGCAGGTGGGTAACGGCCTGCCGCTCTGCATGGTTGGCCCTCCGTTTCTCTGGATCGCATGCCTGCTTGCGTTGCATAAGCACGACCAGCGTGCATCCGTGGGTCAGCTAGAATCCACGTATCGTAGGTTGAGGTTGCGTGTGTCAGACGCGTCAGACGCATGATGAGGGGGCTCGCGCGCGCCTGACAGTTGCACGTGGCGCGCCGGCGTGCGCTACTACAAGGCACATGCGTCCCAGGGCGCCCCAGGCCCGTGCAACCACGCATCGTGTGCAATACGCCATGCGTGTGATCAGCTTCCGGGCCCCCAGCTTTGGCCCCTTTCCCTCGAACTACTTCGCAGACTCCATGGCCCCTCTTCCTCCCCTCCCCCTGCCCTGACCCTGGGGCCCTGGGGGCCCTTCGCTTCTAATATTGGACTCTCGCTTGGCGGGCCCGCCCGCCAGCGTGCGCCGCGGCTTCGCCTGGCTCGCTTCTGTTCCTGTCCATTCCCCCTGCAGCCCCTGCAGTGCTTGCGCTCTGGAGCTCTCACGCGGGCTTGGAGCGGGCGCCCCAGGAGGAGGAGGAAAAGGAGGAGGAGGAGAAGGAGGAGGAGGAGGAGGCGGAGGAGGAAGAGGTGGATGATAAGGAAGAAGAGGTGGAGGAGGAGGAGGAGGTCCCCGGGTCCCCTTCCATTGGCACCCGCGGCGTGTGCGTAGCCCCATGCATGGGCGCATAGCTCCTGGTCTGCGGTGGGTGCCCGGCCGCCCCTGGCCACCTTGCCACCTGCTGCGCGGGGCCAGGTGACCAGGTGTGCTGTCTGGGGAGGAGCGGGGCGGAGCCATGGCATTTCGAGGTTCAGGCCGCCCAGCGATTGTTCGGATTGCTAGACTGCTAGAGTGCCCGCCATGTTGGCGGAGCTGACATGCGCCTTCATTCGGGCGACGAAGTCAATGCATATCCAGCGTTTCCTGGCCAGGTCCACCCTGGACACAGGCGCGCCCCCCTGGCCAAGCCAGGAGGGCGTGGCGCATGAACCGCGCAGTGGATATGCATCGATTTCGTCGCCCGATTCATCATCCTCTCCGTGGCGATCGCATGTGCGTTCGTGGTGGGCATGGCCGTCGGGCGGCGGCTGGCTCCGACTCCAACTAGCTCTTCTACGCCACCTACAACCTCGTCTGCTTCTGCGCCAGCCTCGCCTACCGCTTCGCCTCCGCCGCCTCCGCCTCCGTTTGTGTGGGTTTCGCTGCGCGGCAAGGTGTGCCACTGCCGCGTCGATTGCCCTGCCGCCAAGATGGCAAGCGGCCTGCAATCCTTTCCTCAGTGCAAGAAGTGCAAGTGACCACTGACGACAGCACTTGCGCTGCGAGTTGCTTGAAACAATCATCCCATCCTTCTCCAAGTCCTCCTCTTCCTCGTGGCTCTCGTGGGGCCCTCGTGCAGGGGCCGCAACAAATGACTATGACCCCCAGGGGGAAGTCCACGCACCCCCTCCTGCCAGGAACCCTTTTGGCCCCCCCCCCCCAGGGTGCATAGCTCGAGATGGCACCGCGGCCGCCCTATGCCCCCAAGAGCGGTCTGAGGGGGCCAAGCCACTCACCCGCGCCGCGACCCGCCCGCAGCCCATCGGCCCATCGGCGCCACAAACCACCCGCCCACAACAACAACAACAACAACAACAACAACAACAACAACACCAACAACAACAACTACTACTACAACTACAACAACAACAACAACAACAACAGCAACAGGGACGCCTGGCACCAGGACTGCGCCGACCTATGGGCAATAAGGCACTTGTCTACAAGGCGATGGTGCTATAAGGCTAAGGGGTTACAGGGCTAAAGGCATATCGCGAAAACGCTGCAGGGCGATACTCAGGCAAATTTTTGAAATTTGCCTGAGCATCGCCCCTCAGTGTTTTTCGCCCTCACCCTTTTGCAGGCCTCAGGGACGCCTGGCACCAGGACTGCGCCGACCTATGGGCAATAAGGCAATAGTCTACAAGGCGATGGTGCTATAAGGCTAAGGGGTTACAGGGCTAAAGGCATATCGCGAAAACGCTGCAGGGCGATACTCAGGCAAATTTTTGAAATTTGCCTGAGCATCGCCCCTCAGTGTTTTTCGCCCTCACCCTTTTGCAGCCCTCAGGGACGCCGGCAACAACAACAACAACAACAACGACAACAACAACAACGACAACAACACCACCAACAACAATCACAACAACATTAACACCATTAACAACACCACCACCAACAGCAACAACAACAATAATCATTATCCTCCGACCGTTCGCCCCTGCCCCCCGGGCCCCACGCACGCACGCACGCGCACGCACGCATGCGCACTCACGCACACGAAGTGTCCATGCATCTATCCATCCGTCCATACATACATGCCCACCACATACATGCATGCTATATAGATACGTACACAGTACATTGTCATTTGCAAACAACGGGAACAAAAACATGAACCCATGGTCCGCCGTGGCTTTCTCGTGATCCCCCCTTGGGCGCCTGCAGCGAGTGAAAGGCAGGGCGACGTGCGCGCCGTTCAGGCCCATGACGGAGCGGCACCTGGGCACGAGATAGCCGCCGCTTCTGTCCCGCCCCACCTCATCGCACCATGCCTGCCAACTCTTCCTCTGGCCGCTGCTGTTTTTTGCCCCAAGCTCCCGAGCTGCTGTCTCTGCCACACAGCAGCAGACGCACCGTCGGAATCCCCCGCCACCGACCCTGCAGCGATCGGCGTCGCGGACACCATGGGCATCCCAGGCAAGGCGGCCGGCGCGTCAACCGCAGCGTCGTCAGCCGCTGGCTCCCTCGACCTCGCTGGCTTGCACAACGAACGTTTCTGGCAGAAGCTGGGGCCAGGGAAGACGATCGAGGACAGGTTTTCGGACGTCCACGGGAGCAGGCGCTGGCGCACGATACTCAGCGTGTACGTTGAGGCCCGCGGCGTGTCGCTCCAGTGGTTCCACGGGCACCTGCGCGAGGAGAAGTGCCTCGGCCGCTCTGAGCACAACAGGCGCAAGGTTGACTCGAACGTTCGGGTATATGCTCGCGGCATCCTGGAGAAAGGTGTGACCGCGCTGGTCCGCGGCAGCCCGATCGCCATCGCGACAGATCAGCCATGGGGTGTACGATATGCTCGCAGGGGCCACGCTGATGGAAGCGTTCTACGCGGCGCACGAGGCAGATCCCAGCAACGAGTACGTTATCCAGGCCATCGAGGACGGCTACCAAGACTGCCTCATCCTGAAGGCCGCCACCCCCGAGGACGTGCTGAAGTATGTCAAGGAGGAGCACAACGGCTACCACGTGGGCCTCGGACAGAACCACATCGAGAAGTACGAGGCCGCAGTGCAGGCCGTGGAGCCCGCTTGGAGGGTCGAGTGTGACACCAAGTCCTACACCGTTCAGAGCTGCCCCAAGAAGGGACCGTTTTCCTACGCATCGCTGTACGCAGAGTTTGTGAAGACGAAGTTCAAGCAGATGTTCCCCGAATGGGAGCCGTTCGATAACGCCAAAGCGTTTTGGCACAATATGGAATCCCTCAAGCTGGACACGTGGTACAAGGACGTGTGCGAGAGGAAGTGCGACTTCATGCATCGCGACTTCGACGTCAACTACGTGCTGAACCTCAACAATGCGATCAAGTCGACGATCTTCATGAAGCAATTCACCGACCTGTTCACAGCCGACGTCCTTGCGGCCGCCATGAAGGAACTGCTTCAGTTTGGCTTCCCCACAGACCCGCACTGCGACAAGACTCATGCCTTGGAGTACCCGTTCTTGCTCACCAGCCGTGCCAACGGAATGTCCTTGATCAAGCGCCTGTTGGCCCCCATTAGCCTCTCCAAGGTGTGGCAGGAGAAAATCGGCGGTGGCAAAGATGCACAGGCAGCGCTGGATGAGCCCACCAAGAAAAAGAGGCGCAAGGCTAGCAAAGCCCAGTCTGCCGATGGCAAGCTCAAAGATATGATCGCCGCACAGATGGAGGACCCGAGAGGCGCGGTGGCCAGTGACGGGCGCAACAAGCTGTTCCTGGACGACCTCATCTTCGTTGTCGTGGCTGGGCCTCTGGCCGAGTTGACGGGCGACCAGATTGACTGGACAGTCGTCGGCCGTGGCTTCCGATTCGGCCTGACTCTCATGCTCGAGGGGAAGCTCACGCTGAACGGGAAGGTGTTTGATAAGTGGTCTACAGCCAGGAAGGAGATCCGAGCCGAGTCGGTCAGGGGACATATCGTGCCACTTGCCGGGGCGTTGGGGGTTGACGGTGGAATTGCGAACGCCGACAGCATGAGCGTGGACTCTCTCGCCGACGCCGCGCTCGGCCTCCTCGAGGTGGACGCGAGCGCTGCGACCGACATGGTGGCGGTGTCGAGTGCGATGTCCACGCGCGTGCCGGCGTACTTGGAGGCCATCTCGAGGGACGCATGCTTCATGACGCAGATGGCGGCGATGGACCCCCTCCTCCTGCTCAGCTGCTCATCAGATCATCCGCCTACCTGATGCCTCCCTGTCATGTATCCTTAGTCCTCGCCTCTCCTCCCCATCCGTTCGTCCACTCCTGCGGCCTGTTTACATCCTCCCTCCGATCACTTACCGAGAGGGGTAGCGTCGGCGTCGGCATCGACGAACTAAACATGGGGGCCGATCAACTAGGGGCGGCCCTGATTCCTGACGCGTCTCTTCCAACTATTCGAGCGCCCTCGGCCCAGAGGGCTCTAGGAAGGAAGGGTCGGGGCCGGGTTCGGGGCCCCCTCGGGGCGACGGTTGATTTCAAACAGCACGTGCTGGGGCCCTCTTGTGTCTAGCAGCCACCCTCGGGCCCCTCGAGCCCCTCGGGCCGCCCCTCTCTCTCGGACCTTCTGACTCTCGGAGGTCTCTTTGGAGCCACAGTTGGGTCATCTCGGGATCCTGGGGCCCTCTTGAGCGCCGACTGGCGCGGCGACGTCGATGCCACCCCTCCCCGGGCCCCTCTCCCCCCCGCCCTCGCACCGAGGAGCGGATGTCGCAGACCGTCAACGTCTCGATGCACCACGCCTTCTTCGCGTGCGGCCAGGCGGCGTTGGCCGCGGTGGCCTCCCTCCCCAAGGATGGCAGCGGGCGGACGACAGCATGCGTTTCCGACGTGCTGACTGCGGCCCAGCCCACTCTGTTCGAGCTCTTTCCAGAGAGGTTCAAAAGAGGAAAAGGCACCCATGCCGCTTCCTTCGTTTTCCCCCTTTTTAGCCTCCTCCATGGCGGCCCTCGCCTCGTCACCACCGCTGGATTCGCTTCGAAGTTCGAGTCTGAACGCACCCCTGGAGAAGTCTGGGGAGTAGGAGCGGTATCGGTACCATGTGGTTTCTCCAGAGGTGGGGTGCTTGGGGGTCTGCGATTCTGCAGGCCCGGTCCGAGTGCCCCGACGTGCCAATTGATGATCTCAGCTGCGGGATCATTCCTGATGGGGAGACACTCGATCGTTTCTTCGGCATGCGAGTGAACTACGTACTCCACTTGCTGGACCAGCTTGCGTGCGGCGAGGGCAGGGTGTGCTGGCGCGTCCAATTCACTCATCACGACTCCCCCCAGCCAGATGACGATAAGCGATGGCGCCCACTACTGGTTTTATCTATGCATACATATATCCACTGATATGCACGCAGAGAGATTGAGCGAGGAGAGAGAGAGAGAGAGAGAGAAACACAAAAAAACGCAACCGCATAAAACACAGAGAGAGAGAGAGAGAGAGAGTCATACTACAACTTGTGCAAGCACGATGGGCGTCCAATGACATCTCGAATTCGATGCGTCGCAGGCAGCTCGCGCCTATATCCCTGTCCGTCCAGAGCGCATCGCTGCGGGTTCGATGGACGCTTTGGCGATGCTGGGCGGCGTCCGTCGGTGGATCGAGGAGTGGGGCAGACGATGATGATGGTGATGAGGTGATGCTGATGATGAGGATGATGATGACGATGGCGATGATGATGCTGCTGATGCTGATGATGAGGATGGTGATCAGGATGGTAATGATGCTGTTGCTGCTGCTGCTGCTGCTGATGATGATGATGATGAGGAGGAGGAGGGTGATGGTGATGATGATGTGCTACGCGTGATTCTAGCTCGACCCCCCCCCCCCCCTGCGCACCCAACGGGCGCGTTTTGTTCCCCGGGCCGTGAGAACGCTTTGCGGCCAGAGAAACAACTGTCACCCCCCTTTCTGTCAGTGGCTGGTGTTTGTGTGTTGGGAAGGGCGGTCAACGCCAGTCCCTAGCCACCCTCGCCTTCCCTGAGCAACCACACTGGATGTGGGACATGCGTATCCTAGTGAAGCGTACTTCCCCAAGCCAGCCCGAGGGGGCGAAGACCCTCCAGGAACGCACCGAGAGGGCTCCAAGAGGCCACCCCAGTGGGTGCATAACAAGAGCCTCGAGTTATATACGCCACGGGGGGGCTTCTTGGGGGCATCTTGGGACCCTCTTGGGGGCCGCCTGGAGCCGTCTTGGGGCCCTCTTGGGGCCCTCCAAGGGCGCTGGAGAGGGCCCGCGAGGGTCTCGAGAGGGCGCCAAGACGGCTCCAAGGGGTGTATAACAAGAGCCTCGAGTTATATACGCCACAGGGGGGGCTCTCCCCGCAGCGGGGGTCTCTATGGCCCTCTATGGCCATGGTTCGGAGACTGGCGCCCCCCCCTCACCCTCCTCTCGGCGGTTCAAAGATGGGGTCCTGAGGGATGGGGTCCTAAGAGCAAAATTCCTTAAACGACGTACATTCACCTTTGAATCCCTTCTTACCCGTGGAACCCCACCCCCTCATCCCCCATCCCTCAGGACCCCATCTTTGAACCGCCGACCCCCCGCCCTCCCCCCCCCCAGGTCACTGCCGACGACGCAGCGTGCCTGGTCAAGGACCTCCGCGGGCTTGCCAAGGAGATCGCCATCAAGGATCTGAGTTTGCCGTCGGAGACCTGGGTCCGCTGGTGGGCAGATCTTTGCCAGCTTGGGCGCAAGCAGCTGGAGAACACCCCGATGTTCCTTCCACCGTTCCTCGGCCACGTGGCCCCGAGCCCAGTGAGGCGCACCCCAGGCGCGCTCGCCCTCGCGCCCAGCGGCGCCGACGACCCCGCTGCGGCGCCGCTCAGCGCTGAGGTCGCCATGGCCTGCGCGCGGCCGCCAGCGGCTGGTCCAGCCTCGGCGGCTGGGGGCGGCGAGGGAGCGGCTGGCGCATCGCCCGAGGGCGCCGGGGACACGGCTGGCTGTTCCTCCAAGGGCGCCGAGGGCGATGCTGGCGAACCCGCGGGCACCGAGGACACGGCTGCCAGCTCCGCCAAGGGTGCCGGGGGCGAGGCTGGCACGGGCGCCGACGCCGCGGTCGCCAACTGCGCCGACGGCAAGGAGGATTCGATGCCTCCTAGATGGGGTCCGAGTAGGTGGGGACGGAGGATTACGCCGCATCGCCGATACATCGGCGATGCATCGGCGATGCTCTTGCGACGTCGGAGATGCATCGGCGACGTCGGCGCGGCGAACACTGGGCCACGCATGGAGCCGCATCGCCGATGCATCGCCGATGCACCAGCGATCTAGCGTCATCCTCCGACCCCATCTACTCCGACCCCATCTAGGAGGCCTAGAAGGATGCCGAGGGCGGCGATGGCAAGTCCAGTGGCGCAGCCGCGGGCGCTGTCCCCGCCGCGGCCGTCGCGACCCCCGTTGCCGCGGACGCCCTCGTCCCCATGGCCGACCTCGCGGTGACCGTGGTGCCCCGCGCCGGCGTCATGCTCACAGACGCCATTGCCGCGTGGCAGTCGGCAGAGATGGGCGCGGCCACGGGGCAGGTGGGGCCGAGATACCCCAACTCGGGCGCATCCTTCCGAACCCCGCTCTTGTGGTCCCACGGGCCCCGCATCTATTTGCATCCATCCCCCCTCACTTCCGTTGGGGTCCTGGGGCCATGTTGGCAGGGCCCTTGGGTGCGCCTGGGTGGGTGTGTCTGGGCCCCACTAGGTTGTGCGTTCGTTCATGCTGGAGCTGGAGGCGTGGATCTTCAAGCAGGCGTTTGCCAACTCTGGCCAGAAGTCCGCAGTCGAACCCGACGAGGGGTACGGGTTCATCAGGCTGCGCTCCGCGACCGATGCCAAGCAGCTCGTGCTCGTTGACGCCGCCAAGAGGGCGGTGCTCAACTTCGCCGGGAGGGTGACGCGGTACCCGAGGAAGGGCGCGCTCAGAGTCTGCGCGCAGTTCGGCATGGTCTTCTACCTCATCCCAGAGGAGCTGAATGACCTCAGCGCCTCGGACTCCTTTGTCCCGGCGTGGGCGGTCACCGAGAAGAAGGTCAGTCCCGACGCCGCCGCCAAGCCCAGCAGGAAAGCGCCCGCCATCAGTATGTCCTTGCAGTCGGATATTGTGGCGTTCGAGTTTTCGTTCCAGAGCGTGCTGAAGGTCGAGACGCTCACGACTGACGTGACCCTCTTCCGCCTCGTCCACGAGGCCGACTTGCAGGCTTCTGGCGCGACGGTCGAGCTGACGCGCGCCCCGTTCCCAGAGGCCACGACAGCCCAGGTGAGCGTGCCAAAGCCAGGCATGATGATCACGAAGGCCGCTTCCGCCGAGAGGATCCCTGCTGCGTGGAGTAGCTGCAGGTTCCTGTTCCAATGATTACGTTTCGCCCTCGCACCGCGCCCGCCTTTGGGGGCCGTGGGTTTCACGGTTTCACGCGGTGTGGTGTGATCATGGCAGGAGTCCCAACTGAGATGATTATGCGGGTGAGGATGGCACCTTGTGAGCACGATGTTTATGATGACGATGGTAAATGGTAACAGTGGTGATGGTCACGACTACGATGACGATGGCCATGTACATGATGATCGCGATGTGATGGTGATGACGACGCCAATGGTGATCACATGCACTCTAAGAGTGACGATGCTGACGGTTTCCCTGAGACTGAGATGCTGCCGATCAACCCACCAGCCCGAAACCGATGCACGCCTCCGTTTTAATTTAAGCGTTCAGAGACGTTCAGGCGCGGGGAGCCTGACCTCTGGACTGAGGGACCCTCAGTGTGCGGGTGTGCCACAGGGTTTGCTGCATGTTGGCGTCTGTGCGCGTGCGTGGTCCGTTTCAAACTTTCATGCCCGCCCCGCGCATGCTGGCCGCAACCTCCCACCCTGCTCTCGTCTTTGGGCCATCTTGTGAATTCCGGGGGGGGGGGTTCCAGTGGGTCCAAGACACGCTTCCGCGATCGCGGAGGCGTTTTAGGGGGTCAGACCGCCCATGCTGGAAACCATCTTGAGCGCTCGGCCCCTTTGGACTGCCCTGGGGCCCTTGGGCTCTCGGGCCGTGTTGGGGGCATGATCTATGGAAGCGCCATGGGGGATCGGAACATCCAAACTGGAGGCCATTTTGAGCGCCTGTTGGGCCGTCTTGGGGCCCGTGGCGCCGTTGGTCTGTTCTGGGCCGTCCTGGGGGCTTTCAGAGAAACAGGAAACGCATCCATGATCATGTAGGCGTTCTTGGGGTCCCAAACACATGAAACATCGAAGTCGGAGGCCATCATCCCTCCCCCCTCCCCCCCATCCCCACCCCTCCCTCACGCCCCCACCCCCTCCGCTCCGCAACCGAACCGCCCCCTTTCCCCCTCATCTCCCCTCGTCGGCCCCTCCTCCTCCCCTCCCCCCTCTTCCCCTGGCTGCCTGTCACCGCATCGCCCGGGGCGCTGGCGGTGCCGCAGAGGCGGCCGAGGCGGCCCGAGGCGGAGGCCGCGGGCGCGGCGACGCTTTGGACACGAAAGGCTGAATGCACCTCCTTCTCCCCTCCTCATCCTTCGCCTCCGTCTGCCCCCCCCCCCGGCCGCGTTTGCAAACGAGCGCGCCTCGATGTCTCATCTCCCTATGGGCCCCCCCGAGCCCCCCACCTTGCGAAGCTCAGGGTCGTCATCGAATGATATGCCCTCGGATCGCGCACATCAAGGTTCCTCAGCGCGCGTGCCTAGTTCCTAGCGCGATCCCCCTCGTCTGTCCCCCTTGGCCCCTCACTCCCTCATCTCTCTTTCTTCCTTTCTCGCCCCCCGTCTCGGGATGGAAAGGGAGGAGCAAGAAGAGGACCTTAGGTGATCGCGGAGGGTCTGTCGGGACCCGCGTTTCGGCTCGCTCCCGCCAGACCGCCTTTCGGGGGCAGCTCGCGGGACCAAGGGTCCACCCTAAGTTCAGACACTTTTCGGACTCAGGACGTTCACCCCCATACTACTACTACTACTACTACTGCTACTGCTACTGCTACTGCTACTACTACTACTATACTACTACTGCCACGACCTCTACTTCTACGATTACGACTACGACTGCCGCTACTACTGCTACTGCCACTACTACTATTATTACTATTACCACTACTACTACTACTACTACTACTACTACTACTACTACTACTACTACTACTACTACTACTACTACGACTACTTCTTCTACGACTACCACGGACACTAAACCTACTTCCAATAGTACGACTACCACTGCTACTTGTTTTACCCCTACCAGTAATACGGTCACAACGACCATTACATATACAACACAACCGCCAGTACGACGCTTGTTGTTTGTTGATGCCCCTTACTAGTAGGACCACCACTACTGCAACTACGACTACTACTACGAGTACTACGACTGCAACTACTACAATTACTAGTACGATTATTACTGCGACGACTATGTGTATTACTACTTCTACGGCTACTTTACGACTGCGACTACGATTCTTACTACTACTACTACTACCACGACTACCACTACTACTACTACGACGACGACGACTACTACTATTACTACCAATAATAATACGATTACTACGACGAGTAAGAATATCTCTATTGGCATTGCTACGGCCAGTACTACCACTACCACCATTACGGCTTCGAAGGCGACACCGATTACACTCACGATTGCGATTGCGACTACGTCTACGCTTACTACTGATCACCAGGAAGGACATGGATTTGAGAGGTGGCATGGCCGAGTCTGCACTGAAAGGCCTGGGCGCAAAAGATGTTACCCAGCATCTACGCATGTGCGGTCCTTTGGCAGAGAATTGCTCGAGACCGCGCCGGCCCCCACGCGTCTCCCTTCCTCCCCGCCCTCCTTCTCATGGATCATCCTCGTGCTCTTCTCTTCGACGTCCTGGGAGACGACATCAGCCCTACGTCATTCCTCCCCGGCCTCCGCAGGGACGACGACAACGTGGCGACGTGAAAAGGGAGAGGGACGAGAACGAGGAGGAGGAGGAGGAGGAGGAGGAGTACACGCAGTGGAACAGGGAGGGGGATGGGGGGGGGCGCGAGGAGGAGGAGGAGGAGGAGGAGGAGGAGGAGGAGGAGGAGGAAGAGGAGGAGGAGGAGGAGTTGGAGAGGGACCGCGAGGAGGGAGGAAAAAAAGGAAAAAGAGGAGGAGGAGGAGGAGGAGGAGGAGGAGAGGAGGAGGAGAGGGAAGAGGAGGGGGAACGACTAGGTTCTCCCCTCCCCTGGCCTCCGTTCTCCTCCCCTCCCCTCCCCCCCTCCCTCGCACACCTGCGGTGTCCCTGCGCCCCTCACCTACTCAATCCTTCTCCGAGGCTCAGGCCCAGGCCCCCCGATGAGATTCGAGCAGATGGCGTCGGCGAGTCGCGCCGCATCGCCGATGCACCGGTGATGCGTCTCGGTGTGGAGGCGACACACCGGGGATGCTCAAACCTTGGCGTCGCTCGGACCATTGAGGAGCATGTTTGATCATTTGGCGAACAATGCACGCACGAAATCGAAAAATGCACGGGGAATGGACGTCCGAGCGATGGCGAGAAACACGCCGACGCCGCCGATCCATCGACACTGCATCGGTGGTGCGGCGCGACCCGCCGACCCCATCGATGTCGACCCCAGTTGTGCGGCCTCCTTTGCAGGGTCGGTCGAGGTACGCTGCCCCTCGGGTCGTTGCCACGGCAGGGGGAGCAAATGTTTTTGTTGTTAAAAGTGTGATAAACAAAACAAGTGTGATCAAATAAGCAAGTGTGATAAAAGCAAATGTGAGAACAAAGAATAAGTGTTATTTTGTTTAAAAAAAATATGATTTGTCTTTTTCTATCACACTTGTTGTTTTATCACACTTGTTGTTTATCACGCTTGTTCGAGGCAGCGCGCGCCCTATCGGGACCGAGCTCCCCGCTCGGCTTCTCTACTCCGTTGGCGAGGACTCTGTCGTCGGGCACTTCGGGCACGTCGGCTCGCTCCTCTCTCGGCGACTACAAGGGCGTGGTTGCGCCGGGAGGTGTTTTTGCGATCGGCGCCGGTACAACGGCGGCGGCGGCAACGACGACGATTCTGACGTGGGCCAGAGTCCTCGGGGATGGTTCTTGGGGTCTCTCCGGAAGTCTCTCGGGGGCTTCTGGGGAGGAATTTTGGGGCTTCTTGGGAGCCTCCTGGGGGCCTCTTGGGAGCCTCTTGGGGCCTCCTGGGAGCCTCTTGGGGCCGAGGGCTCGAAATGTCCGTTCGGAGCCCCCGTCTGGGCACGCTCTTGGAGCCGTCTTGGGGGCCTCTTGGGCCGTCTTGGAAGCGTTTCGGGCTGTCTTGGGGTCCTCTTGCTCTTGGGTTGATTTTGGGTCCTCGTGGAGGCTTCTAGGGCAGTCTTGGGGCGATCTTGGGGGCCTCTTGCGCCGTTTTGGAGCGGCGCGAAGTGGAAAAGGCGAGAACGGCCATTGTTTTTCCAAAACCTAAAAAAATGCCTCCTAGGGCCCTCTCGGGAGTGCTCTTGGAGGTGGAGGCTTCCTGGGCAGTCTGGAGAGCGTGAAGGCATTTTGGACCGATCGTTTGGCGATTAGGGACCCTCTTGAACCGTCTCGGCGGCCTCTTCGGGCACTCTTGGCCTGTCTTGGTACTTTCTGAGGCCCCGGGATCTGACCCCCCCCGGGGACCCCCCCCTGACGGGGGAGGGATCAAAGGGAAGGAGTTTCTTTTCGACTCGATTACGACGGTGCTAGATTTTTCTTTCGCTGGCAAGCTTGAGGAGGAGGGTGTAGGGAAAGGGGGTAACGGAGATGACGACTGACGGAGACGACGACTCGAACAGACAAGCCCCTCACACACGCCGACAGGGTCGGCGGATTTGCTGAGATTTCTGTCGAGGTCTTCGACCGCCTCCGCCCCCCAGCGCGGGTTGCATACCACACCCTTTGCAAACCACACCCTTCGAAGTTGCCGACTCTGCCCCCACTTATCTCAAGTTTTCCGACGGCGTTTTGCATCCATTCCGTTCTCCCTCCCTCCGTCCCTCCATGCCCGAACTTCCCCCGTGCGGCTCTTCTCCACTTCCCATCCTGCCTCCCTCCACTGCTACTCCCCCGCCCACCCCGCCCCCTTGCTCCTGTCCTTCTCCATCCTCCAAGCATTCTCTCTCGCCCCGCCCCTGGCGTCTCTGCTTCCCTCCATCCCCTCTTCGTCGCTCCCCCCTCGCCTTTTCCGCCGGCCTCGATCTCCCTCCACCCATCCCCCACCCCAGCCACTCTCGTGCTCGTGTTTTCATGATCACAGCGGCACTCTCTCCCCCAAATCCGCGGCTGGTTGTGATCGTGGCGGACGTGTCGTGCGGGGCAGGTGTATGTGTCAAGGATTTCAACCCTCGAGGGGGATGACGAGGAGGAGGAGGAGGAGGAGGAGAAACGTGGGACATATGAAGCAGAGATAAGGATGGATGGCGAAAGGCGGGAGGAGAGTGGAGAAGGAGGCACAACCAGAAGGAGCGACATGACGAGGGCGCGAAACGGGAAGGGGAGGCGGGGAGGCACGGGAGGGGAGCTGGAGGACGGGAGCCCAAGCAGCTCCCCGACCTTGATTCCCTTTCGTTCCCTGCCTCCATCGTTTCCTCCCCGCCCCCACCCCGTCTCTCCTTCCCTTGCGCCCGCGCAATGCTGGTACAAGCCAGCCGCGACGGGGACCTGGAGGTGGTTCTCAGACTGCTGTACACCAACCCATTCCTGCAAAAGCAGGATCTGGGCGCCTCTTCCCCTCCCCTCTTCCTTCTCAGCCACTCCTTCTCGCAACACCACACGCGACGGTAAGGCGGATCGGGAGTTTTCGATACCATCTCACAGCAGATTCGCCACACCATGGAGGGTTCGTTGATTGGTTTAATAAGGCTCTCGTTCTGGACCCGCGTATTCCATGACCTTACAGCTTGGACATCCCAACAGTACGCATGGAGAGTGGTACCATTTTCTTGCCAGAGACGTGACTACATTTCGTGGCCGTGAATCTTCATCATTTCCAGAAAATGAACGGCTTGAATGGCGGTTACTTTGGCAAACTGATCCATTAATCGGGCGCAGCGCACGTGATTAACAAATATCTTGCCGGCTGCATGGATGCAGAGCGATGCCGTGTTTTGATGTTAGTTTGGGGGACCTTCCGGAGGCACACCTATTCGGGCCTGGTTTGACTCTAGTTCGAGTCAAGCTCGACTCGAGCTCGACGGACTGTCGGACGTTCGAGCGATTGACTCCTGCAAGGCATTCACAGGACCACTGATGCGCAGTGCAGAGCTGCGCGCGGCCTTCGCAGCGGTCGTTGGCCGTGGTGAAGTGTGCGACCTTCTGCATTGGTTCTTGAGGAGGGGGTCCTAGGACCAGAAACGGTGGACAATGGTGCCTGCTAGGTTTTGTATCGCCCTCTTCCTCCTCATGCTCTGATCGACTGATCGCAGCGTCTAACCCTCCATCCCCCCCTCCTCCCGCTCATCCTCCTCCCTCTCCTCGCCCCCCCCCTCCCCCTCCCCCTCTCTCCCCTCCTCGCCCCTCTCCGCGATCTGCTCCCGCCCTCCTCTCCCCCGTTGTGGGGGGGGGTGGGAGGACCCCGGGCGTGGCCGCCGAGGAGCTGCGGGACGCGCTGTGGGAGTCGGCGCGCTGCGGCCGGGTGGAGGTGGTGCGCAGCCTGCTGGAGTTCCGGGCCCGCCGCCCGCGCGTCTCGCTTCGGTTCTCCCCCTCCTCGGGGGTTGCTAGAAGTGCCCCTGGCCCAAGGTGCCCCCAGGATTTCCAGGGAGGCCCCCACGGCCTCCAGAGGTCCTCGCGAGGCCCCGGGGGGCCCTCCACGAAGGGCTCCAACATGGAGCGAAAAGCTGGGGGTCAACTTGGGCCAGGAGCACCCTTAGCAATCCGCGGTTTGTCTTTCGTCCCTCCCTCGTTCCCCTCGCCTCGCCTTTCGTCCTTGCCCGTCTCTCCCTTCGTGCGCCCCTCGTTGACATTCCATGTTGTCAATCCAAGCACCTGCTGGTACGACCATAATGCCCCTCGCCTCCGTCACAGAGATGATGAAGTTTGAGTGTGCGTCGAAATTCCCGTGTGCACACCCGTGTCGACCAGTGCTGGGGCCAATCACGGTCTCACTGTGGTAAAAGTTCATGACGTCCATGCCCGTGGTGAGGTCGATCAGCATGTGCGGCATGAGCTCATTGGGAACTCAATTGGTCATGTCCCACTTGCGTTTCGAGTTCGCGATGTTATCTGTCATGGACTTCTAGACGTCCGCCCTCTTCTGGCCAGCACATCCACAGGCGACGTCGTTGATGTACCACCAAGTAGTGGTACTGACTTGTCGCTGGCAGAAAGCTGGTTGAGATGTGGAGGGGTGTCACACAGTAAATCGTCCATGACAATTTATAATTGTTATGCTTCGCAAGAGCGCTTGCCATGAAAGAGAAGGCGGTGCTCATGAATCCGTTCGAGTCGGCGATACATCGCCGATAAATTGGCAATACGCCCCCGATAAGTACACCGCACGTTCCTGGACTGGGTAGGCTATCAGGCCCCTAGCTCGCGGCGATCAGCGGGCGATTCGTCCCTGATCACTTCTCCCCCTGAAGATGCCGCTGATTCGAGAGTCTGAACAGAACGGCGGAGCCAACACAAATTATACCCATCTCCCTCAAAACTCGCCCGCCCCGTTGCGAGGGCCCACCCCCCCTTCGAGGGAGGCGCGCGGCGGTTGAGGCCTCAAGGTCCCGTACGAATAGGACGCCCTGCCCAACCTGGACGCGGAGTGAAGCAATGATGCGAACTCAATATCTGTTGCTACTCTTCATCGGCCATGCTTCGAAATAGGAGAAGGGACACCACCTGGCATGTTTTCACAACCGTGCACATTTTTGTCGACATGAGTCTACAGGTTTGCCACGCTCGGATTCTCAAACAGTTGGCGAGCGCAATTGCACCATTGCCTTCTCAATCCTATCCGCTCAAGCGGCCTGCTGTCGAACCTGTTTCTGACAAGATCGGTTGCTCCATCGCATCGGGAGTCTTTCGTGCCCTTTATGCTAGGATGTATCAGTACCAGGTTCCAGAAGACACAAGTTGGACAGCCCACAAATCGGCAAATTGACCACGAACTCAGCATCGCGACATTGCTTTCCTAATTTAGCCGAGCGCCCCCTCTTCTTGACCGCCCACGGGAAAAAAATATTGCGGGCGTTTCTGGACCTGGGGCGGCCGCTACACCAGTCGACCGGATGCCCGCCATAGCAATTCAGTTTCTCCGGGCAAAGTTCGCAGTCCAAGGGCATCGACATCAGCCGTGACAGTTTCAGCGGCAGCGCCTACGTCAGCATTCTATCCACCACTTCTCTCCTTCGCCAATTCAGAGTACAATGGCGACGGGGGCGCCCCCTACGTGCAGGCATTCTCTGATAGTACGAGTTCCGCACGTACTCTGCTTCCTACAGCTCGGCATGTCGATGTCGGATACGATGGCAAGGCGGTCATCCCCTTCTCGGGAACCACGAGAACCCTTGACATGTACGCCGCGCTGCTGATTTCATCGCGCACCATGACGTGCTTCAAGGAGTCTAAGTTCACCAGCTGGAAGGTAATCGCTATTGAAGCCAGCGCTGGAACTACATGGACTTCAAGTTTGAGAAGTTCCCCGAAGACGTTGTCCAAACCAACGGCGAAATCAAGATAATAAGAATTGTCTCTCATGCAGGCGTTATCGGAGGCTCTGCACGCGCCAGATCCTGCCAGCTTGCGGGAGGGAGTTCACGCGGGCGCTCCAGGAGTCGCCGCGGGACCCCCTGCCGCACCATCAGCGGCGATTCTTGTGCCGCCTTCGCCTCGCCACCAGCGGGAGTCATGACGATTGAACAAACAATCGTACCATCACAGGTGGGGGATTGGCCACGCAGCCACCGGCTATTATCCCCACGCATGAACAGTGCGACGCGCGGCAGTGAGGACAACGATTGCGACTTCACTGCCGCGCACCACCCAATCTCGCGGCGATCCCGCGGGCAAGTTGAATCTCCGGGGCCGCGAGACGTGGCAATACTATCATCGCATACTCACGGGGCGCACGGGCCCCCGTGTCCGTACCCAGTTTGGCTCAAGTCCGCAGCGTGGCCCGAGCGTCATTAGCGGGCGAATGTTTGTGGCGTTGGGGGCGCCTCAGAAGCGCGCGCGGCCCCAGCGGCATTTCGCCGGAGTACTGGGGTTGCATCCCCCGCTGCTTTTGCGAACATACAACGTGCGTCGATGAGTTTTGACAGTAGTGCTCCGTGGCGCGCAAAGAAGTTCGCGCATCAGCCGCGGGCCCGCCGCGACAGGGGGCACGGGGGTGGAGAGGGCAACCGCCTGAGTCAGACATGGCGCAGCCCGAACCGCAGACCGCATCGCCTCATGGTCCATTGCACGAAGTGCCCGCGCTTCGTGTACCATGAAAGACTCGAGAAGGAGCACCGCGCCTGCCTTTGCGGCGCGAGGCTTGACGCACGCCGGACGAGGGCGGGCAGGTGGCGCGGGCAACAGAAGATCACGAGTGATTCCGCAGCCCAGCAGGACAGGGGCTCTTACCGCCAGGCGGCTCTGCGAGCGGCCGCGGGAGACATCGAGGCCCCGAACGCCAGTCTGAACGCCCGGGAGCTGCTGCAGTCGCTGGAACCCCGCCAGCCCGAGCAGCACGTGGCGCGGACAGCCGTTGCAGAAAGCAAGCACGCGCGCGGGCAGAGCTGCCAAGTCTCTGGAGAAGGCAAGGGCTCGCTGGGCACGTACAAAGATGGAACCGCACGGAGGCACGGGACGCGCTGCAGGCAGCAACGACCCAACTTGTTCAAGCTGAGGTAGAGGAAGTTGCAGCAGCCCGACTCGCCCTGCCTTCAGAATGAGTGGATACGGGCAGACGCACGCCAGTCATCGACGTCGGCCAGGCGATTGAGGAAGGGGTCAAGCTGCAGTTTTCGACCGGCAAGTTGCTCGATGGACTCATCCTCCAGGATCAGGACAAAGCCATCGCGGAGGAAGGATCCGCCGCGATCAACGAGCTGCCGCAGAAGGCGGCGCGCGAGGCGGCGGGGGGCCTCGAGGCCCAGCTCGAGGCAGTCCAGAAAGAGACGTCAGAAGTCGCAGCCAGGAGTGCGAAGAAGCGAAAGACGTAACATGATGACGACGTGGTGGCGCCTCCTGCTTGCCAGAGACCAGCTGCCGGGGGCGGCGCCGCCGCTGCCGCCCCCCCCCCCCCCCCCCCCCGCCCCCACCCCCACACTGGCGAGAGCCACCTCCGCGGGAGGTCGAGCGCCCACCGCTGCGAGCGGGGGCGGGGGGGCCGCCGCTCGCACCGGGGGCCCAGAGGCCCCCCGAGCCCAGCAGGCCGCTCCAGCAGCAGACGTCGAGGCGAAAAAGCAGGCGACGCAGGAGAAGGCAAAGCAGGAGATCAACCGACTGCGACTCGCGGTAAAGCAACGCTCCTAGCCACAGCGACACCAGCGAGGGCAAGGAATACGCAGTGCACGCCGCAATCTGTCCAGGTTCGGCCCGACGGCCAGGGATCAATCGATGGCGAGACGGTGCGATTTCTACGCGTTGCCTGGGGCCCGCGCTCGCCCAGACGAATCAGGTTAGCCTCTGGCTACTCGGGCGCAAGCTGGCTCCAAGCCTGCTTTGGCGCCGAGTAGGGCCAGTGAGAAGTGTGGCAGGCCAGGGGGCGGAGCAGCAGGATGCAATGCAGTTTTTCAGGACGTGCATTTTAGACATCTGGCGCGCGACTTGGGCAAGTAACAGAAGGTCGGCAGCAGCCGAATGGATTTCCATGATGTTGCATGCTTCCAGACGAAGAACGCAGGCCAGACGCTCAGTGTTTCAGCGTCTGTCTCACCACAGGCATAGGTATCAGGTCAGTGAATTCACAGAAGTTGGCTAGCTTAGGTGCACTGTTGCAATCATTGCGCACGCCCTGGGCTGCGACAGGCAGTTCGAATTGTGAGCCAGAGGAGCTCGAGGTGAGTGGCTGGCCACATTCGGTTGCAGGGGGGCCCGCGTTGCGGGCGATGTCACTTATACCTGCGCAGTAAGCCGCGTCGTACGATAGACGATTTAGAATCCTCCGAGTCAGGAAGTCACCTGATTCGAGAAGTAGTTGCGGACCCCGACCAGTCTTCGGCGGAGGGAAGAGCCTTTTTACGGTTTGAAGGTCACACCTGAAGCTCATCATGGTGGAGGCTCTGCGCAGAGTTTTGTCGTTGCCCATGCCTCTCACACGGCCCCCGCCCATCCAGAAGCCCGGGGGCCCAAACAGCAAGCGGCCCAGGAGAGTTGCCGAGAGGGCCCAATCTCAGGGGGCGGGGCAAACTACCAGAAAGCACAAGCCCGCCAGCGCTGAGCGACTCAGGCGTATAATCACTTTCAAGGGGGCCCCAACGTTGGAGCACCTCTGCCCTGAGGGTCTGCCTCAAGAGGGAGAGGGCTCGGACTTGGAGGACCCCGAGGGCTTCCTGGAGGAGGGGGTTGAGGCAGAGAGATGTCGCGCGCCCGCCTATGCCCAGGGCGCCGCACGCAACGCCTTCCGCCATGAGTCAGACAATGGCCGGCGCGCGCCAAGATCCAAAAACTAGCCAGGCACTGGCATCGGCCAGGGCGAACCGCGCAGTCCAACAGGAAGCGCCCACGCGCGACGCAACGCCGACGCATGCCACGGCGACGCCCAAATCGGCTGCGCCAGGGAACCCTGGCAGTCACGCGCCTACTCCAAGGACGAGGGAAAAAGAGGTGGACCTGGTCATCTCACTTGCGCACCAGCTACACCTATGTTCGCCAGCGCCCGCGATGATCCAGGCGCCCCCGCGGCGGCTGCCCTTGCCCCGAGCGCCGCTGCAGCGGCTGCGCCCAAGGGGCCCCCGCCCAAATTACCTGCGCCGGTGTCGACATTCTCGCGCCCGCGCACGGGCCATCGCGAAAAGCGCTTTCACGCCGCGCTTCCGAGGCTCATTGCGAAGAAGCAAAATGGGGCACGCAGCGCTGGAGCGAGGAGCGGTACGAATGGGCGTGCACTGACCACGGGCGCGGTGACTACTGCGTCCACCATGACGCTCAGGGCTTCATGAACCTCCCAGCGCACGGCATCGCGACTACGATGGTCCACGCGAAAATTGGCCAACCATCGACCAATGATCGTCGCGCACAGATCGGCAATCATTATGATTGCATGCTGCGCGAGCCTGGCCCGTACATCCCCATGCTGTTTGAGGTTGCCTGCTGCGCGCACCTGGCCTTTCACCCCCCTTTATGTCTGTGATATGTGATGCTGCCGCACATGCTGCTGGGATGATGCGGAGATGACAATGGCAACCGCACCGTGGCATCGCACTGCATGGAATTTGTGACTGGGGCATGCTGCTGACATAGTTTAAGCACATCAACATGTTTATTTCGCCAGCTATGTTCACATATTTTGATTTGCAAGATGCAAAGAGAGTAACGCAAATACCAGGACTGGTTTACAAGCTGTGCAGTAATTGCAATAGATTTCGACCGTGCGTTCTGATTGTGATTCTGATGATGGGCGAAAGCATCCTTCCACGCATAGATGTACCTGATTTGGATGCGCCTTTCTCGCGCGCTTCCCTCACGCGCTCGGAATAGTTTGAATTGACGGGGCAACCCACTCGGATGACTCACGATGCTAACGCATCGCCTAGTTTTGCGATTGACAACCCATTCGTATTATTTTACGTATAGAAACTCCGATTCCGCGCGAGCTTAATGTTGACCGCTGCAGCATGGGCAAGGTCTAATCCGGACGGCCCGCGCAGGAACATCGTGTTTTTGGGGGAGTGCGCGCTTTGGAGAGATGGCCTGAATGCCCGCTCGCCATGGTCAAGCTACCGCGACGCCCCCTTCTTTTTTTGCAATGGGCACCCAACCGGCCGTCCCGGCCTTAGCGGGAGATGCGGTTCGCGGTGTTGATGAACAGGGAGTTGTTGTGATTGGTTCTCTCTTCTGGCCTCCCTCACCGATTGGGGCTTTTACTGCGTGGTGCACAGCCACGTTCGGTTGGGGCTTATTTGTTTCACTCGCTCCCGAATCCCTTCCCTCGCATTTCGTTTCTGGCGTCCCGCGGGTCCGGTTTCTGGACGGGGGGTGCGAATGACCCCCCACGCTTTTTCAATTCTTCCTTGTGCGCGCTGCCCCCTTTCGGCTCGCAGGCACTGGCTATCCAACTGGTAACGCACTCCGACCTTTGCTTTGGACTTGCGGAAAGTAGAACCTGCATCGTCGCCCTTCATTCTACGCTACCGCCATTACCAATGGATATTCCTTTTTGGATTGGCCCTTCGGCCAACGCTTCCCTCGCGCGTTTCCTCCCCGGGCCCCCTCTCCGCATTCTCCTCTCCCTTCCCTCCCCCCTGGATATCGGGGCCGCCGCCGCCCCCGCGCAGGCCGAGCCACGAGGGCGCGGGGTGGGGAGCGCAGCGTAGCCGCGGCCTTCCGCAAGCATTGGTCCTGCTCCATGGTCCGCGAGGGCGCTGGCATCTGTCAGGGCGGTAATCCTCCTCGTCCTCCTGCTCCTCCTCTTCCTCCTTCTCTTCTTTTAACCTGGACCAACTTAAGGTTTCCTTGTGGCGTTGGACTTTTCCTCTTTTTATTCCTCCTCCTCCTCCTCCTCCTCCTCCTCCTCCTCCTCCTCCTCCCCCTCCCTCTCCTCCCTCTCCTCCTCTTCCTCCTGCTCCTCCTCTTCCTGCTCCTTTTTTACGTTAGACCAATCTGAGATTTCCCTGTGGCGTTCGTCGTCCTCCCCCTCCTCCTCATCCTCTTCCTCCTCCTCCTCCTCCTCATCCTCCTCCCTCTCCTCCTCCTCCTCCTCCTCTTCTTCCTCCTCATCTTCCTTTGCGCTCGACCAAACTAAAGTTTTCCTCTGGCGTTAGTCCTCCTCCTCCTCCTTTTTTCTTCTCCTCCTCCTCCCTGTTCCTCCTCCTCCACTCGTCCTCCTCTTCCCCCTAATTCCTTCTTTACGCTATACCAACCTGAGGTTACTTTGTGGCGCTAGTCCTCCACCTCCTCCTCCTGCTCTTTAACACTAGACCAACCTGAGGTTCCCTTGTGGCGTTGGTCCTCCTCCTCCTCCTCATCATCATCATCATCATCATCATCATCACCATCATCATCCTCATCTTCTTTCTCTTCCTCCTCCTCCTCCACCCCATCATTCTCCTCCTCTTTAATCGTCACCCTCCTCGTCCTCCTCCTCCACCTCATCCTCTTCCTCCTCCTCCTCCTCCTCCTCCCCTTCCTCCTCATTCGTTTCCTCCTCCTTCTTTATGTTATACCAACCTGATATTCCCTTGTGGCGTTAGTCAATCTCCTCCTCCACCTCGTCCTCCTCCCCCTCCTCCTCCTCCTCCTCTTCCTCCTCCTCCCCCTCCACCTCCACCTCATCCTCATCCTCCTCCTCCGTTTCCTCCTCCTCCTTCTCCTCCTCCTCCTTTTTGTTGGACAAAATTGTCGTTTCCCTGTAGCATTAGTCCTCCTCCTCCTCCGCTTCCTCCGTTACGTTAGTCTTACTTGAGGTTTTCCTGTGGCGTTGGTCCTTCTCCTCCTCCTCCTCCTCCTCCACCTCCTCCTCTTCCTTTACATTCAACCAACCTGTGTTTTCCCTGTGCCGTTAGTCCTCATCATCATCCTCTTCCTACTCTTTTACGTTAGACCAACCTGAGGTTCCTTTTTGGCGTTAGTCCTCCTCATTCTTCTCCTCCGCCTCCTTCTCCTCCGCCTCCTGTGACCCCAGAGTAGGGCCCATTTGGACCCGGTCGATCCGATTCGATACCGGCTCGGGCCAGCTCGGCCCGATTCGATTCCGAACTTCTGACGATCCGATACGGCCCTACGTTCACATGGCGTTGTTGTGCGCCCTGCCGCGGCCGATTTGGTTCGATTCCGACCTTGTGCCGTGACGGTCCGATCCGACGCACATTCCAGTTCGATCCGATTTCCCGATGCGGTGTTGACCGACTGGAGTTGGCCGTCGCTGGGGGGGCTGGGGGATGTGGGCGGGCTTCAGGCTCGGTGAACGCCAGGGGGTCGGGACGGCTGCCCCGGCAGGCAGCCCGCCATCTTCGTGGGCCCCCCTCCTGGGAATGATGGTCGGGCCGGACGAAAGGGGGGGATAGGGAAAGGGGGGGTTATGAAATCTGCTGCATGCAGCTGGTTTCGGCCCCACCGAGGGGCCCATTCCTCGATACATGGCTGCCTCCCGGCGCCGGGAGGCGCTGGCAGAGCTACGTGAGCTGATTCTCAAACCCCCCCTTTGCTATCCCCCCCTTTCGCCCAGCCCGAGATGGGGCTGAGGACGTGAGGGAGAGGAGTGGGCCCGGGCTCGGGGTTCTATCCTCCAGGGGCGGCGTGGCGCACGCAGCGGAGGGGAGCCCATGCTCAGCCCACGGCCACGCCCTATGCGATTGCCAGAGAGACTGGGCATCAGTCGATGGGAAGGTTGACCCCCCTTAGAAGATTTGATGAACGCTTGGAACGTTCTTTCCGGTTTCCAAGATCGCTGTTTTGTTGTTGTGGTTTGGAGCGTGTGTTTGCTTATGTAATGGGTTATCGTTCGCACCGTTTTCGGTTCGGTGTTGGTTTGTTCTGTTGTTTTTCTTGTTTTGGGTGGCCGTCTGGGGGGTCCGTTTTGGTTGGCTGCAACCGACATGCTGGAAATTGAATCGAAGAATTGTTTTCACTATCGACTAATCTCACCACCCACCAAACCACCCCAACCCAACCCGAAGGCTCAGATTTACCCTCGATTTCTAGAAGGGGGGGGTCGGGAAACATCGAGAAAGCACGCGTGGAACCCGTACCCTCCCCAACCCGAAATTCGGGTCTTCGGGTTGGGTTTGGGTGGTCTGGCAGGTAGTCATAATCCCCCTCCCTCTTCATTCTTGGCGAGCCCCAGGTCGACCCGTCGTCCACTCCCTCGCCGACCCTCAGCCAGCCGCCGGTCGCGCTGCGCCACGTGCCGTGGACTCCGCCCCTGTCGGCGTCGTCCTTGTCGTCCTTGTCGTATTGGTGGACGGGTCGTCCTCCTTTCGGAGGGCACCAACTATACACCTACACCGATCCAGCCCAGGCCGATCCTAGGCCCAGGATCGGTGTATATGCATTCTGCCCATGGCAGGAAGGCGTATACACCGATCCCGGGCCCAGGTTGATCTGGGCCGGGATCGGTGTTGGTGTATAGTTGGTGCCTCCCTATCCTTGTCCTCGTCGTCATCGCGGTCATCCCCAGTTGGAATCAGCTGGGGGTCCAAGGGGATGAGAAACTGCACCAGATGGCCTAGGGAGGGGTCCAAGGACAGATTTTGGACGGGTATGCCCTAATCCCCCCTTCTTGACAGATTTTTCCCGCGCCCATCCAGTTCAGACCGTCATGGCATCCTCCAAGTCCTCGGCGTCCTGGTCCTCGCCTGGGCCCCGCACTGTTCGCCCGGTTGGTTTCGTTTATTGCCACTTCATGTGGGGGAGTGTCACGCGTTGAGTTATTTAATCGCTTCGCTCATTCCGCCGGCCCATACAGTCTCATGTCTGCCGTTTGCCCGAGGGCCTGGTGTCAATGCGGCGCTTTGGGGGTTCTTTTGCCAGGCGTCTCGGGAACCTCTTGGAGGCAGTGTTGAAGCCTCTTGAGGCCCCGTAAGGGCCGTTTGGGGGTCGTTGGGGCTTCTTGTTGGGCTTCTTGGGTGGTTCTTGGGGCGTCTTGGGGGACTTATTGGCGGGATGTGGGTGGCTTCTGAGGTGCTCCTGGGGGCAGAATCCCCCTTTGGGCGCCTCTTGGGCGGTCTTGGTGCTCTCTTGTGCCGTCTTGGGGTTATCTTGGGCCGTCTTGGGCCGATTTTAGCGGATTGTTGGGCTGTGTCGGGGCGATGTTGGGGGCTATTTGCGTAGTCTGAGGCGCTGTGAAACTCGAAACGCCGTTCATGCGGGAAGTGTACATGTTCCTCTGGGAATGGGACGATTTTTGATTGTAATGGCCGTCTTGGAGGGCCTTTTGAGGCTCTCTTGGGGCTTCTTGGCGGCCTCGACGGCAATTTTGAAGTCATCTTGGGCAATTTGGAACGATTGCTCGGCGACTTGAGGCCGCTTGGATTGTTTCGGGGGCGTTCCGGTGCCGTTTTGGCGCGCTCCTGGAGCGTTCTGGGGGCATGAGCCGAACGTCGCGCTCTGGGCGGCGTGCGGAAGCCATTGTGTGAGAGGGCGCGGTGGTGAGAAGAACAGCTCACCCCACCCGGCTTTCCGGGCTTTCCGGCGTAAGGAGGGCTTCTTCGCGGCACTTGTGAACGCTCCTGGACAGTGCTTTTTGGGCAGGTTCTTGACGCTTGTTGCAAGTCTGTAGGGGCCCCGTTGGGAGTCTACCGAAAGGAGAGCACATTGTAGCATCGCTTGCACTTGCTTGCGTGCTCGGGGGGGCATTTGGGGGGCCTCCTGGGGCCGCTTGGGGGACTCTTGGGGGCCTCCTGAGGGCCTCGTGGGGGCCTCTTGGGGCCTCTTAGGGGCCTCTTGGGGCCTCGTGGGGGCTTCTTAGGGCCGAGGGCTCGAAATGTTGTTTCGTGTTCCCTCTCTGGGGCCCCTTTGGGGGCGTTCTTGGGGCCCTTTTGGACCGTCTTGGAGGCTTCTTGGGCCGTCTTCGAGCCCTCTTGGGCCATCTTGGGGCCCTCTTGGGGGCCTCTTGGGCCCTCTTGGGGCGATCTTGGGGGCCTCTTGGGCCGTCTTGGGGCGTCGGGAAGCCGAAAAGGTGGAAGCTCCAAAATCTTTCAAAAACCTAAGGAAAAGCAATGAATTTTGCCTCCTGGGGCCCTCTTGGGAGTGCTCTTGGAGGCCTCTTGGGGCGTCTGGGGGCTATCTTGGGCGTCTTGGAGCGATCTTGTGGCATGTCGGACCCCTCGTGTACCATCTTGGGGGCCTCTTGGGGGCCTCTTGGCCTTTCTTGGGGCTCTCGGGGACGTCTCGGAGCCCTGTTGGTGCGCTCATGGAGCGCTCTGGTGGAGTCGCCCGGGGATCAGCTGGGACTCGCCCGGGGTACTTTTCGTCCGGGGACCCCCAGGGGCCGCCCCGCGCGCGCGAGTTAGAGAATTGTTAACCAGTTACCGGAGATCTTAGCACGCCTCTGGCCCGTTGGGCCGGCGAATTGTCATGTAGTTTTGGTTTCCCCCGCCCCCTTCACCCCCCCTCCCCCAAGAAAATGAAGCCAGCGCGACCTCACTAGGTGAGACTTCCTGAGTGGCATTGTTTGGTATGGCTCGGCATTGCATCGCGTTGCTTGCCATTGCATTGCGTTGCTTGGAATTGTGCTGCTTGGCAGTATCTTGCTTTGCACTGCAGTATTTCGAACTGATGTGTATGGCCAGGTTTTACATGAAATCAGTTGCCACTGCTTGACATTGCTTTGCCTCGCTCTACATTGCTTTGCGTTGCCTGGCATTCCTTGGCGTTACTCGGCGGTGCTTCATCTTGTGCGGCATGGCTTTACATTGCTTGGCATCATGTTGCATTGTTCGACATTTGTTCGCATTGCTTGGCATTGCTTGGCATTGTGTGGCATCGCTTGGTAGTGCGTGGCATCGCTTGGCATCGCTTGGCATTGGTTGGCATTGGTTTGTATGGTTTTGCATTGTTTGGCAGCGCTTGGCACTAATTGACAACCATGGGAACGCATTACAAAAGCAGAACATAGTTACGACTAGGGAACTTGGAGAACCCAATGAAGGTTGGCATTTCAACACCAGGAAGGAAACAAGACCAGAGGAACCCAGGACACCCCAGGAACGCAAGCTGGCGCATGCCGCACCAGGAAACTCCAGGAACCCTATGAAACCAATTGGTTCTTGCAAGAAAAGTTGCTGGCTGCGACTGCCCTGGTGGCAGCAACGGAGGCCGGGGAAGCCGTCGAGCACGGAGGCGCGGCGCCACCAGGGCAGCAGGCAGGGGGAGTCCTGGCGGCAACGCGCGCCCCTTCGAGCAAGGATTTGTGATGGCTCCCTTCTGCGGGGAGCTCCAGGGGGCGGCTTGGAATACCCAGGCACTCTTCGCTAGGAAACGGTCTCGCCACATGGCCAAGGACCTCTACGTTCGCCGACTCCTCCGTGATCGTGACTTCGTGACCCCATCCGAGGCCCATGGCCCAGAGGGCGAGGGCTCGGCGTGGGGTTGCCTGGGAGACAGCCGGGCGTGGTTCTCTCCTGGCACTTCGCGCGGGCTGGAGTCGGCATCGTTATCACATTGAACTTCCTTCCGCAGTTTGACCCAGAGCCGACGTCTTGGGCGGAGCTGGTGCCCGAGAGGGCCGGGCTGTTTCACCTGCTGGGCCCGCGGGGCAACCGTGATGTGTATGCCGTGTACTCCACAGCCGGATCACGCGCTTCTGGCGCCGTGCAGCCCCGCGGCACCGCTGCCCCCGACGTCTTCGCAGCGCGCGCTCGCCAGCAGCGGGAGGACATGCGGCGTCGCACAGCAGCAGCCATGTCCCCATCGGGCTCGGTGTTGTCGATCGTCGCGGGCGATTTCGACTCGGCCGCAGGCGAGCAGGACCGCTACGCCACAGTGACCGCCGAGTACGCTGGGCACACGAATGCTGGCGACGAGCGTCATTTCAAGTCGGCGTTGTCTCAGCCTTTCGGGTTGTCAGAGCTCCGGCAGCCAGCAATGACGCACGAAAGCGCCAGCTCGAGATCCAGGCTCGACCGAGTCTACTGTAATCAACCCTTGGCCGAGCAGTTGGATCGTCGCATCTATTGCGCTCCGCTGGAGTGGGTCCCATGCTTGTCCGCTCATCGGGCCGTGGCGTTTGGACGTCTTCGGCCAACTCGGGCTCCAGACGGGCCTCGCCCGGTGCCTGCCCACCTACTCCGCGATCCTGCGTGGCGGCCGTGTGGCGCAGAGTTGGGCAGGTCGCAGAGTCTGCGTGCCCACTGCGCCGACTGAAATTGCTGAAGCTGGCCGTTCGGACCGCGACGGCCCGCATGCATGCGGAGAAGGGCTGTGCCGACGTGCTCGCGCCAGGAACGGACGACAAGGTGGGCATCACAATGAGATCCGTCCGAGCAGCCGAGGATGGCCGCGCGGGACGGATGTGTCGCTGCCTCCGGCTTTACACGCGCTTGGAGACGTCGGTGGTTGATCCAACGAGTTTGCTGTATCTTCGTGGAGCTGGGCTCGGCCCGTTACGTCAGCACGCCGTGGACCCTGGCCGCGAGGCCGCCGTCGGGCAACTCTCATGGTCCCGCCGCAGATCCCGCGCGGGACAGCCTTCAAGATCGCTTGTTTCAGATGCTTCGCAGGATATCCCCCCGGCAGGTCGACCGCGTTGCCCGCGGTGCGGAACGCCCGGGGCGAGGTGGTCACGGACCCAGAAGCGATGGCGGCGGCTCTCCGCGATCACTGGTCGGCTACGTTCGCGTCGTGCCAAATGGATCGCCGCGCACTCCGGCGGTGGCTACAGGAGGACATCTCCTCCGATGGCCTCCCCTCGCCAGAAGACCTTGCGTGGCAGCCATGCCGAAGTGATGTGGCATCAGCCGTTCGGTCCTCTCCAGATTCTGCGCCTGGGCCAGATCGCATTCCTTTCTTGGCTTGGCGGTTGCTGGGCCCGTTGGCAACCGATGTCTTATTCGAAGTGTTGCAACGCGTTGCCACGAACGTGGATCCACCATCACTTGGCAGCTTCCTGCGTGGTTCCGAGGAGCCCACAGGTTTCAGTAGCAGTTTGATGGTGTTCTTTCCGAAGGCGTGCGCGGGGACGGACTCACAAATCGGCGAATACTACGACCCTGGAGACACACGCCTTTCAAATACCGTGAACAGTGACAACAGAACCTTGGCCAACGCAATCTGGCTCAGGATAGAACCGTTGCTGGCTTCGTGGACCTGCGCTCGCTTGCCAGCGCGGGTTTGTCGGCGGCCGCTCGATGCTCGAGAACGTGGTAGACGTGGACTTCGCCATGATGCGCACGGCGCTGTGCGATGACGCTGGCCTTGCAGTCTTCGTTGATTTCAAGGCGGCGTTCCCAAGCGTGGCCCACGCTTTTCTGCGCGACTAGCCGCAGGTAGCCTTCCGCAGTGGGTCCTGAATTTCGTGGCCGCTCTCTACGCGCACAACCGGCGCACGCTCATCGTGCGAGGCAGGCAGCACGACGGATTCGAGCTTTCCGCAGGGCTTCGGCAGGACTGCCCTCTGTCTCCTTTGCTTTTCGCGGCTGCAGTGGATGTCCTGCCTCGCCGTATACAGCGCCTCGTGCCCGGTGCGATTGCGCGGGCTGACGCGGACGACGTGGCCGCGGTGCTCCCCACAGGCACCGCTGCATTTCCAACGTTGGTCGGAATCTTCGAGGAAACCTCACGAATATCAGGCTTGCGGTTGAGCCCCCCGAAAACCGCGGCCGTGCCGCTGCCACCTCAAGACCCGACGAAACTAGCCAGGTTGATTTTCGATCGTTTTGCCGAGCGGGCGGGCATGATGGCCGAGGCCTACGCGAAGTATTTGGGATTTGCACTCGGGCCTGATCGCGGCGTTCGCGCCTTCGCGAAGCCTGTCCAAAGTATTTGGACCGTGCTCGGGACTGGGGCGCCGCGGGAGGGGGCCTCTTCCTCGCTACGTTGGCATACAGCGTATACATCATTACAGTTGTTACATCCCTGTTGCACATGGACAATATTCCATATGGCTGGAAGCACGCTGAAGCTGCTGCTCTTCGAGCCCTCGTTCCTGGACCTGGACCTTGGTGCGCGCCAGGCGACTTGCACCACTTGCGGGGAATCGGCTTCCCGAGGGATTTCCCTGACGCCGCGAGGCTCTCGTTGGCTTGCCGCTTCTGCGTGGCGCGCCAGGATGGCGGGCCCGACGGCCTCGATGTCGCCGCCAGGTCGCGGCAGCTGAGAGAGTGGACGCGGGGCACGGAGCATCTGGGCCGTCTGGCACGCTGGGCGCCCTGGTGCCAGCGGCCATTCATCTTGCATCTTGATGAGGGGGCTGCGGGCCACCTCGCTGCCAGCGGGGTTCGCCCTAAACCATTCGGACGGCGCTGGCGCGCGGAGAGCCACGCCCGCACAATTGCAGCGCGGCAGCCGCCGTGCGGCGCGATTTCCAGCGGGCCGCGTTCGCTGCCCTGCCCATGGTTACCGCAACCAGTGTGCATTGGCGCACCCGTCGCAAACTTTAGGTCTGGAGTGTGCCACAATTCCTTCGCTGCCGGGCGGAGCGCTGCCTGGCTGTCCTCCGCGAGCTCGGGGCGCGGGTGTCTCCTCGGACGTGGGCTGTTGTGCGACGCGCGATGTGGAATGGATGGGTGACGTACCGGCGCATGCAAGGCATCTGCCACCACGTGGACCAGTGCATCTTCTGCAGCACGTCAGCTCCAGATTCCATCGAGCACTACGCGGCCTGCCCGACAGTTGGGCAATTTGCGCGGACGTGACAAGGGGCTTCACCGCCCAGCGTCACGAAAAGAGTGCATGAGCTGCTTCTTGTTTCGGGGGAGCGTAAGACCCGGGTTTGCCAGGACTCGGGTCCGCCATCGTTTTTTGACGACCGCGCCTCGGATTTTGACGAGGAGGAGTTTCGTGGGATGTCTGCAGCAGGAGGCCTCGTCAAAATGCAGGCTCGGCCTCGTCATTTTTTTGACGACCTCGTCGGGGATTTCCGAGTCCCCCGTACCCGGGTCTTACGTCTCCCCGATTGTTGGATACACCCATCTCCCGCGTGACGGCCGAGCCTGATGTTCTCGTTCGCAAGGCCGTGCGCACGGCAGCCACGCACAAAGTGCACTGCCTTTTCCGGCACGGCGGCGGGCCCGCTGGGCCCGCAGCGCAGGAGGCGCTGCTCCAGTGTGCGCGTGAGCTTGTTGGAAGCCACTCTGTTGCCCAGCGTGCCTGACTTCGGGCACTGGGTATGACATGCTGTGGTGCCAGTGTTCCTCTCTCCACTCTCGGGCCGGGCGAAAGGGGGGGATTGGGAAAGGGGGGGTTACGAAATTTGCTGCATGCAGCTGGTTTCGGCCTCACCGAGGGGCCCATTCCTCGATACATGGCCGCCTCCGGCGCCGGGAGGCGCCGGGAAAATCAGCTACGTGAGCTGATTCTCAAACCCCCCCTTTGCTATCCCCCCCTTTCGCCCGACCCGACACTCGTTTTGTCGCCTTGTCGTCGGTCGTCGTCGTTCTCCTCCTTGGCCCTGGCGGCTCGCGGGCTGGAGTTTGCTGTGGGCTGGGCTCCTGCGCGCGTTGGCCAGGCGAGTCCGCGGGCGGCCGACCCTGGCATTTCTTACCAGGCTCGCCCTTTTCCGCCGCTTCTTTTGCGCCGGTTCTGTTGCAGGGTTCCCTGGAGGCCTGCCCCCGTCTTCCATTCTTCCCCGTCCCCACGTAATTGGTTGGGTTGGGGCCCGCCGCGTGCACGCGCCGTGCGTACGGCCGCTTGGAGGCTGCAGGCAATCGACTTCTGGGTTCAGGTCTCGGAGCTATTTTCCTGCCTCCTTGTTCACGCCGTGTTTCTATGCACGGTGCTGGTTGCACCTTTGCTCGCCGCAGTGTGAAACTGAAGTGTGTCGGTGGTCGGTCGGACCGTGATGTATTCGGACAGCCTGGCAAGTCACGAGTTTGGACGATGCGCTGATGGGAGTTACCGTATCAATAGTTATCCTCTCCCTCTATTTGGTTTCTTTCCCTTTTTTCTTCCTCCTGGTCCTCCAGCCCGGGGCCACTGTAGATCTTGTCCCCTGCAACGCCCAGTCTGCGCCATCTGATTGGTTACAGTGCAGTATATTAGGCATGTGTTCGCTTATCCTGTTCACCTGTGTTGGTTCCGTTTTTGCGGAACTTGCGCTTTGTTGTCAGTTGTTTCTGGCTTCGCTTGCCGTGAGGGAAAAGTTGTGTCAGGCAAGCTTTTTTTTTCTGGGGAACAACTGAACAGTTTATCATCACGCCCTCTTTTCCCTCGCCATCCTCAGTCCCTCTCATCTCCAACCCCCTTCCTCCTTGATCATTCCTCCCCGCTGCACCACCAGACGCATTGCAGGGCGATCCAAGCGTTTGGCTTCACACTTCCTCACAATTGATGGCCCTAGCGCTTGGAACCGAGACTTCCCTTTGAATGCAGGGCTTGTTTGAGGCGCAAAACAAATGAAGTAGGTTTAGAGTAGCTCCTGAAGTAGGTCGGCGAAGTAGGTCTGCAGCGCGCCTGGCAACAGTGGTCGGCGCAGGTAACTCGAAGGGAAAGGATGGCGAAACCGATTGCCGCGAGAAACTTTCAGGGGAAAGGAATGCGACATTCATGTGCAAAAGTAGCTTTCCAGGAAAGGTTGTCGGGAACACAATATCAAAAGTAACTTGTCGGGATCGGGTCAGTAATGATATTTTCCAAACAAGCTTCTCGGGGAAATGCTGGAATGCCGCCGGCAAGGCGCGGCTTCTGCTAGCAAGCCAGCCGAGTAATTCGTGAAGTGCGCTGTCTTGGGTTCTTCTGGACTCCTTCGGGGCTTATCTTCAGGCTTCCAAAGTCTTCGGAAGCGCATGGACCAAAAGGCCCAATTCATTCGTGTCTCGTACGATTTGGAAAGATTTCGGCTTCTCGGGGGTGTTATTGGGTGGCTCCGCGGCCGCTTGGGGCGGTCTCGGAGCGGTATTTGGGTTTCTTGGAGCATGCGGGAAACAATGTTGATCCATCTTGGGCTGTCTTGAACCATCTGTGAGACCGCGTTGCGTTCTGTGAGGTCATGCCGGCTCTATCTTTGACCGTCCCTGGCGCTCCACCGATCCGCCGCCCCCCATTGCAGGCCCCGGAAGGAAGGGGGGGAGGGGCGCATCCATCCCCGAAGGGAAGACTGGGGGTTGTTGGAACAGGAAGCGCTCTAAACCACCTCCGTCCTGAGATCTGGGGGCATTGCGTTTCCCCCTTGGTCTGACCACAGCGGGAATTGGCGCATGGAGGGCGGGGCGAGGGCCGCGGGCCCGAGCAAGGGAGAGGGGGGGGGGGCGAGAGGGAGGACCAGGAAGGTTAAGAAGGTCAGAAACGGGAGGGTGGGGGGCTCCAGAAGGCGGGTAGGGGGGAGGTGGCGTTTCCGGGGGGAGGAGGTGGAGGGAGGCTGGAATAATGAGGGCGCGTGAAAGAGGAGAGGAGGTGGAGAGAGGTGGGAGGAGGAAAGAGAAACGGAAGGGGAGTGGCGCCTCCGTCGGGCCGGGCCCGGAGGGGCCCCGGGGGGCGGGGGGCGGCCGCATCAGGTTTGGTTTCTGAAGAACCTAGGGCGCCAGGCGGCGGCCCCCTGCCCGCCAGCGGGGGGGCTGCCAAAAGGCCCTGTCCTGTCGCGGTACGTTCGCTTGTCGCCCGACAGCGAAATCGCGCTCGATCCTCGACCCTCGGGGGGGGGGGGAGACCGCCCCCTTTGGGGGGCTCCCGCCTGTCGGGGGCAACCTACAAGTGTTTTGGGTTTGCTCACCTTCTGGGGGTACTTCGCAGATTCCTTTTTTGGCGCGCCGCCCCCGGGGGCGACTTCTGGGAAAGGCTCGGGCAAGCGTGTGCTGATGTTTCAAGGAACCGCGCCCCCAAAGTAGGTCGGAAAGTAGGTTTGCAGAATTTGTTTTTGCAAAGTAGGTTCCAAAGAAGGTTTCCGGATTCCAAAAGTAGGTTTTCGGTAGCGCAAAGTAGGTTTCGGAGGCTTCAAAATAGGTTTTACGAGCCTCAAAGTAGGTTTCGGAGGCCTCAAAGTAGGTTTCAAACCTACTTCAAACCTACTTCAAACCTACTTCAAACCTACTTCAAACCTACTTCAAACCTACTTCAAACCTACTTCGAACCTACTTCAAACCTACTTCAAACCTATTTCAAACCTACTTCAAACTGTTTTCGGAAGCATGGAAGGTCAGGGATTGAAGGTAGGAGGAGGAGGAGGTGGAGGAGAATGTGGGGGAGGAGGAGGAGGAGGAAGAGGAATGGGAGAGGAGGAGGAGGAGGAGGTGGATGAGGAGAGCCGGGAGGAGGATGTGGAGGAGGAAGAGAGGAGGAGGAGGAGGAGAGCCAGGTCGAGGAAACGGAGGGCCAGGAGGAAGGAGGAACAGGAGAGAGGAGTAGGAGGAGGAGGACCAAGAGGACCCGGAGGATCGGGCGGAGGATGAGGGGCGGATGAAGGGGGGATGAGGGGGAAAAGGTAGGAACAAGATGGGGAATATGAGGGGGAGGAGGAGGAGGGGGGGGAGGAGGAGGAGGAGGAGGAGGAGGAGGAGGGGGGGGCGGGGAGGGCGGGGAGGATCGGGGGCAGGAGGATGAGAACGTGGACGCTGCGGCTGACGAGGGGGAGGATGGTGAGGCAAGGGGGGCGATGATGGGAAGCATGATGTGATTGATAACGAGTGGCTTTGGGGAGGGCAGAATGACCTTGGGCGGGGCGGCCGTGATAATGAGGAGGAGCCATGGCGTGTCCGAACCCCGCCGGGGCACGGTATTGGTACGGGGTTATTGTTGGTGGCGGCCCGGCTTGTCCGGGATTCCTTGAGTTGCGTTGTTCGCCGTGCCAGTTGCTGGGGCTGCCCCAATTGATTTTTGGGTCGCCCATCGTCGTGACTGCTTTTCTGGCGGGTCGTGTTTTCGGAGGTCTTCTCCGCAGCCGCTCTCGTTAATTTTCTATGTTTAGTGCCCGAGGGTGCATCGCGCGAAACGTGTCGCGGCCCCTGCCTGAAATGCAGCCCTGACGCCGTTTTTCATTGCAAACCTTCTTGGCGAGGTTACCGCGGCCAGGGAACGTCCCCGGGTGCACTCGCCAGGGCTAGTTTGGCGAATTCGCTTCGCCAACTTAGCTGCCCGCGGCATTTGCGCCGACGCGCTTTGGCAAACCCAGTAACGGGAGGCTATCTGCCCGATGACACGTTTTCCCCGCGCGTTGCACCTTCTTCCTGGAACCTACTATGCTTGCGAACCTATCTCCCGAACCTACTTTTGAACCTATCTAAAACCTATATCGAAATGTTTTCTGTTCGCCATTGCCCTGCATTGCTGGGGAAGTCTCGGGCTTGGAATTCCCCGAGACTGCAAAGATGCATTGCTGGTCGTTTTCTTTATCTGATTGTCGTCCAGCCGTATTGGTTACCGCCGTTTTGAAGGTGTTGGCTTGTCTTGATATTTCCTTCAATGGGCCTACTCCCTGGCATGAATACGATATGTCCTGTTGTGGTTCTCGACTTTCAGTCGGATCCCACTCGGCGTTTCAATTGCGGCCGTTTGGGTATGAATGGTGCGGGTGTGGGTGTCGTTTCGTTTGTTGTTGGTCCTTCTCAGACAAGTATGGAGGAAGAGGGGAAACATAAGGACAACAAACGATGAAGAGGAGGCAGGATGAGGAGTCAGCATGAGTTTGTTCCCTGGACCGGTTCTCGCCCAGGCTTCCCGCTCTGTGGCACTGACAAAATCATGTCATCACCAACGGCACCATGGGCGGGAGACAGTCATGTTCTAAATCGCGTTATGGCATCGGCGCCCCACGCGGCGGTGTTTCTCAAGCCTCTTGCCAGGCGGAGGGCGATGCTTGTCAATATCAGCGCATTTCGCCACGTTGTGCGGCCGAATCGTAGCCTGGCCGCCGATTTGCACCCTTACAAGGCAAATAATCAGGATAGTTCCGACCATCTTGGAGCCAGGTTGGAGCCACACTGGGACGGCCTTGCGGCAGGTGTCGCCGATCCTGAGAGGGGGGAACGATGACAATGTTGACGCTCCGGAGCCTTTATTGGGGGCTCTCTTGGGAGCCTACTGGGTTCTGTTGGGGGGCTTTTTGGGAAACTTCTTGGGAAGCTCCGTGGCCACTCGGACCTGCCTCGTCGACCACCTTGGAGCCAGGCTGCAGACACAAGCCACAGCGGGATCCCTTCTGAGGCTTGGTAAGATGTCTTCCCCCGCGCTGTCTTGGTAGGAGTTTCGCCCGCGGGCTCCAGCGAGGCACGCACGTTTGCGGGTGAGCAGCATACCATCTGCACGCTACGTGGCTCACAGCCAAGACGCCGAAATTTGGAACAGCTGGGGTTCGGAATGGGCTTCGACATTCCTCAGGTTCTTCAGTGTCCACTCAGGCGCTTGTGGGGCCAAAGAGGGGCCTTATTCCTTCGTTAACGCCATGCAGCATGCATGTCGCAAGGGGGGGGTCGACTTATCGCTGTTGCCTTTGAAAAGGGGGCCCGGCCGAAGCGTGCACTGCAGCGTCAATGATGCGTATCGGGTTGATTGCGTCCTTTCTCCCCATCACCCAGGCGTTGCCCTCATCCATTTCCTCTTACCCCCCCTCCCGCATCCCACCGACCTTGACCCCACATCATCCCGCTTCATCCTGATCTTCATGCCACAATTCAGCATCGACATAATCCCGCTCTTTTTGCTGCGTTGGGTTGTCTTCAGCCTTCTCGTTTCCTTGTCCTCTTCGTCGTCGTCTTCCTACTCTTTATTCTCGTCGCCATCATTATCCCCCTTCTTCGGTTGACTAGTGGAGGTGCGCAAGGTCCTTCGTGAAAGAAGCGCAGATCTGGCAGCGCGGGTGTGTTGGAGCTGATTTGGAAATTCGTGTTCACCCTCGTAAAGTGAAGCTTCCAGCAGACAAAGCAGCAGGTACTCGTGCCCATGGCCGTCGTATTTGGTCGCTTCTGGGTAGCGATGGACAACACAGCGTCGCAGAGCGTCAGTAGTAGTTACCTGCAATCTCCGTGACGACCCGCAGTATTACGGGGTCAAGGAGCGGGTAAGAGGAAGGCGCCCCAAACCCATCAGCGTTCACAGCGGTATTAATCGAGGTAAGCGCATCTCCGGGCATCTCGGCCTAAGGGCCCGTTGGAGGCTCCGACATGGGGCCCCGCGACTGCGAAGCTTCTAAAATGGCTCCCGACAAGAGGAGCTTTTCCCATTCGCCCTCCCCGAAGTGATTATGCCGACCTGGAGGCAATTGCCACTCGGGCGCACGACGGCCTGAAGTGCAAGGCGGCACTTCGGCAGGGCCCCACGCGGCGCCCTGGAGAGGATGGCACAGGACCTTTCCAATCGTGGAGTCGTAGAGGGGTGTTATCCCCGGGTGGAGTTAGGGAACGTACCTGGTTGGGTGTTTACTTGTCCTTGCGAGGTTCCCCTGGCCCCACTTCTGCCCCTACCCCACCTCTACGCCCCCCCCGATCCAATGACGCGAAAGTGGACTTCGGGGGCGAGGGGGAAGGCCCCCTCTGCGCGCTTGGCACGGTACACCGCCCGGTCGGCCCCGTCGCTTTGTGGCCAGAGCTTGGCCCCTGGCCCGCAGGGAGCCCTGGGGGGCTCCGGGCGCCAGGGAGGGGGTTCCTGCGCCGATCCGAGAGATCCGCGCCGACCTTCAAAAGTGTGTGCTTAACGTCATTTGTTGCTGCTTTACCCCCTTCCTGGCTCCCCTCCAATCCCCCGATCAAGGCAAGGCAATCGAGCCCGACGATCAAAGCAATCTGACGCAGTCTTGCGTCAACATCGCGCCAGTGTTTGTTAAGACAAGGCGATCGAGCTGGGCGATCTAAGCATCTTGATGCAGTCTTGTGTCAACGTCGGGACATTGCTTGTTTCCCTCTGCGAGGCTCTCCTGAGCCCAATGGATCGCTGCTGATGGGGATGCAAAAAGGTACGGGAGCATTGCTCCAGCATGTGCGAAGCACTGCACCGCCCCCCCCCCCTGCACCCAGGCGCCCCCCGCCCCAAACCCGCATTCCTCCTCGGGTCTCAGGATGGCGGTAGTGTCAGGGAGACCCTCGGAGCCACCGAGGCCGCAACCCTCTGGCATGGGGGCGCCCGGCCGCGCGCAAGAGATCGGCGTCCGTGCCCGTGCCGCGCCCTCCCCCCCCCTCCTCCGCAGCCTCAACGCTAGACCTAAACGCTGTTTTGCTGGACTTCGGCTGTGTGTTGTTGTTCGTCTCGGCAGGGACGTACAGGAGAACGGGCAGAGCAGAACGAGCAACAAGGCGAGCACACAATGAAAAAGAGCGTTTAGGTCCAGCCCTGGTTGGCTCCCCGTTTTACCGCACTCGGCGGTGGCGCAAGCGACGTGCCCCCTCGGCAGCAGCGCCGCCCGTCCCCACGTGGAGCGAGCACGCCTGGCGCAAAGCCAGCGGCGAACAACAGAGCTTGGGGGGCGGAAAGATACGGATACGTGTTGTCCCCGGACCTCTCTTGGGGTGCGTTCTGACCAGAATTTCGAGGCGAATCCAGCGGTGACAACGAGGATTCCCCAGGAGGACCAGGAAAGGCCGAAAACGAAGGGGGACAACACGTATGCGTATCTTTTTCTCCCCCGAAGAGCCCCTCCTCCGCGGCGTCGCTCGTCGCGTTGCCCGCGCCGCGCCGCGTCCTCCGCCCGGCCCTTCGCCCCCGAGGGCGGGCCGCGGGGCGTCCAAGAAGGGCGTGTGGGCGGCGGTCGCCCGCCTCCCCCGCACCCCCCCCAGACTGGAGAAGCGAACCGGTCGGCCGTATCAATCGTTATCCTCTCCCTCTATATTTGGTTTCTTTCCCTTTTTTTCTTCGTCCTGGTCCTCCAGCCCGGGGCCACTGTAGATCTTGTCCCCTGCAACGCCCAGTCTGCGCCATCTGATTGGTTACAGTGCAGTATATTAGGCATGTGT
>CAUYUJ010016993.1:521420-556420 GCA_963575745.1 Prorocentrum cordatum
CACGGCGCGTTGGGCCCTGCTGTGCAGGAATCATAACAAGGGACAGCACATGACGGCATGACAGAGGAAGAGGAGGAGGGAGTTGTAAGGAGTTTGAGGGCGGGAGGGAGTTGGAGGGAGGGAGATGGAGGGAGGGAGTTGAAGGGAGGGAGTTGGAGGGAGGGAGTGTGAGTCCGCTCCCTCCAACCCCCTCCCTCCATTTCCTCCCTCCACCTCCTTTTCTCAAACTCCGTCCTTCCATGTTCCTCCCTCTAACTCATAAGGGTCTCGGAGAGGGGCGGAGTTAGAATTAAAGCACCAGGCAGTGCCAGGCAGCAGCGGGCGACGCGCGGAAATCCGCATCGCCGCGGGCCCCGTGGGCCGTGGCCGGTTCTGTACAGAGCCACTGGCAAAAAAAGCCCTGCGGGCCATCTAAGAGAGGAGGTGCGAGCAGCAGACTGCCCACTTTGCGGGCGTAGCGTCCGTCGGCACGTTCTTAGTCTGCTTCGGGGGCTTGCGGGCCCTGATGGTTTCCGTCATCTGTTTAATCCAGGCCGCCTTCATCGTCGTGGCATCGATCTCGCCGTCGATCCTGGGGCGCACGAGCTCCACGGGGCCCTGCATCTTGATGGCGTCCTCCGTGCACTCGAGCCAGTACAGGTTCACGTCGAACGATAATGATACCGGTGGCCCCATGTGGCAGGCGCCCACATTGATTTCGACTTTCAGCTTTTTGCTGCAAACTTTCACGCTTGGTGGTTCGATGGCGATTCCGTCCTCGGTCTCCTTTGCGACCCTCACAGGCCAAGATGGGGCGAAATAGCACGCCGTCAAGCATTTCGACACCGGGCACGCCATGTAGAGGTTGACGCCGAAAACCTTGCCGATTAGTAGGCTACCGGGACCAGGCACGCATGTCACCTTGCCGTAGAAGTGCAATTTGATGGTTTGGTCGCATGGGTTTCCGAAAATGTACGTGAGCGTACCGCTAGAGACAGGCGTCGTCGTAGCCATGACCTTGTCGAGCCCCGCGTCCGCCGTATCCTTGGACCTGTCCAGGGCAGCTTCCATGATGAGAAATTCGGCCTTGGCGATGGCCAGGCGCAAAGTGGCCATGCTGAAATGTTCGGCGTCCGGGGCCGGCTTGAACTTCATTCCCGCGCGGATGGCAATATCGCTGTGCCCCTGTGCCTTCAGCGCCTCGATCTCAGCCTTTGACTTTGACTCGGCCGCGTCCGCATCAGTGATCGCACGGCCATTGCTGTCGAACACCTGAATCATGTCCTGGTACTCGAAGTAGATATCCATCACGGGCTGGTTGTCGGAAGACATCGTCTTGGCTTTCTTCTTCGCGGGCTCGCCTGAGTTGTCCCGGGTGCTTTCAGTACTCACAAGCGTCCCCCCGTTCTCCTTTTGCTTGGCGTAATCTGCATCGTTCTGGGCGGACTCTCGGTCCCTGAACAGTTTCAAATACGTTTCCAGGATTACCGGCGCTTGATTGGTGTTGGTCACAGTCAGCAGGGCCGTCCAGAACACCGCCCAGCTCTCGTTGTCGTCCGTCTCGGCCTCGATTTTCAGGCGGTTGTCTATCGTGGCGATGTCGGGCAAGATCTCGGAGTCACTGATGCGCCGAACCAAGGCCCCGAGGTTCTTATTCGTGACCAGCCTTCGCGAATGATCGCCGACGGCCATGGCGTTCAGAGCGCCCAGCACGGCATCGGGCCTGAAGCTGCAGAAAGAGTCTATTTGGCCCAAATTGGTGAAGAGAGCGTTCAGATGCGGATCCTCCAGCGATTAATCTTCCTGGAAGGTGTCTGGCAAGATGTAGCCGCTCGAAAAACTGATCTTCTCCAACTCTTTGCTGAAATTGATGCCCTGAGGAGCGTCGAAGCCCGACTTCCAGGACTCCCTTCCCCCCCCTCCTCCTCCCCCTCCTCCTCCTCCTCCTCCTCAGCTCCCCCTTCCCCCTCCCCCTCCTCCCCCCCCCTCCTCCGCCTCCTCCGCGACATCTTCCTTCTTGGGGATTAAAACCGTCTTCGGTTTTTCGTTTCCGACCCCCTCCCCCCCCCCTTCCCCCCCTCCACCTCCTCCCCTCCTCCTCGGCTCCCCTTTCCTCTTCACCCTCTCCCCCCCCCCCCCCCCCCCCCCCCGTCCAAGCCCGCGGCGAAGGCCAGCATCAACTCTGGCACCTCGAGCTTCGCGTCGTTGATGGTAACGCCATCCTTCTTAGCATTCTCGGCCCTCTTGGCCTTCGTGCGCTTGAAGGCGGCGGCGAGAAACTCCTGGTAGATCATCCGCATCGACATCGGGGCATCAGCATCGTATTTGTCAAAGAACGCAGCGACCGCTTTTTTGGTGTCGAAGGTGTCATCGCCCTCCTTGGACGCACCCACCAATGCCAGAGCGTCCGTGTGCCTCCTCGCCTGGAGATCGTTCTTGATGTTGAAGAGATCGGATTCGCTGGGCTCGTTCGCAGCCTTATCCTCCAGCGCGAGCTGCCCGCCTCTTTGCCCCCTGTCCTCATCTTTCGACACAGGCGCCAGCTTTGCCGCGATGTCATTGTGGGTGCGCCTGATGTTCAGCGCGAGGTCACCGCGCAGGTCCTTCCAGCGCTCGGCGGTCTTGAACTGGGGGGTCGGGCGCCGTCTTGGCGACCGTGAAGATCAATCCATTGTGGTAGGTGGTCTGCAGCGCGGACGTTTTCACCAAGTCGTCGGGGGCATCTCCGGTGACGCCGGCCACGGTGTCATTGAGGTCCTCCAACAATACTTCCTTGCGGGCGATGGTCGTCGCGCCCTCCCCGTCGTCGCCGCGGTTGTCGCCCTCGCCCTCGTCCTCGTTGCCATGCATCTCCCCTTCCTCCTCCTCGGCCCCGAACTCCTCGGCCTGCTCACCCTCTTCGCACTCGCCAAGAATATCCGCCATGAGGTCAATTTGGGCGGACTCGTCCACGCTGATGTCGGCCGAGGGCTGCGACTCCTGCCCTGGTGAGTCGCTCTGCGGCTTGGCCCTCGGGCGCTTGCCCTTGCCCCTTCCCTTCTTGTCACCCTTGCCCTTGCCGCCCTTGCCGCTGGGCCCCTTGGGCCCCGCCTTTAGGAAGGCACCAACTATGCGCAAACGCGGATCCTGGCCAGGATCACCCTGGGCCCAGGATCCGTCGCCGCGGTTGTCGCCCTCGCCCTCGTCCTCGTTGCCATGCATCTCCCCTTCCTCCTCCTCGGCCCCGAACTCCTCGGCCTGCTCACCCTCTTCGCACTCGCCAAGAATATCCGCCATGAGGTCAATTTGGGCGGACTCGTCCACGCTGATGTCGGCCGAGGGCTGCGACTCCTGCCCTGGTGAGTCGCTCTGCGGCTTGGCCCTCGGGCGCTTGCCCTTGCCCCTTCCCTTCTTGTCACCCTTGCCCTTGCCGCCCTTGCCGCTGGGCCCCTTGGGCCCCGCCTTTAGGAAGGCACCAACTCTGCGCAAACGCGGATCCTGGCCAGGATCACCCTGGGCCCAGGATCGGTGCATACGCTTTCTTGCCTCGGGCAAGAAGGCATATGCACCGATCATGGGCCCAGGGTGATCCTGGGCCAGGATCGGTGTTGGCGTATAGTTCGTGCCCTCCGATCCTTGGGCTCCGCCTTCGCCTTCGGCTTAGCCTTCGGCTTGGGCTTGATCGCGAGCGAACCCTCCATCGGACAATTCAGGCGATGGATGACCATGTCCAGCTTCTCATCGTCGGTGATCAAGAACGCGCGATCGTCGCCAGGACAGTCGAAGCTCAGCATTTTCGGGGTGGCCATCTTGAACAGCTCCATCAGGATCAGCTCGAGGTGCCTGGGCGGAATGGTGGCCGAGAACTTTTTTCGTGACATCGACGAGGATCCTGCGGAAATGGGCTAAGGTGGTTTCAGTGCACATCCTTGGGCTGCAGAAGTTTGCCTTCTCCGACATCTCCTTGGCGAGCGACTCGTCCATGCCCAATTTCGCTAAGCCGCGCCTCGCTACCTTGGCATTGAAGTAGCAATGCCAGTTTTTGAAGCTGCCAGAAAAGTGTGTCTCTACATATTTCCAATACTGCTTCGCGCACGTATTGTTTCCATTTTTGGGGCACGAGCGAGAAGTGACCTTACCTTTCGAGAATGCCCCCCAGGAAGCCTCCGCCGACTCAGTCTTCTGAGTAACTTCCAAGAATGTCGTCGATGCTCCCCTGTGGAACTCGTTGTTGAGTTGTTTCAAATACAAGATGACGTCATCTGGAGTGTTCATATGGAAGGCCCGCAGTTGCTCACCCGCTCTCCACGGACCTCTCGACAAATTGATTGCGAGTCTTCTTGCAGCGCTTGACAGCCTCGTATCGGGCGAAGAGAACTATGCACATGCACCGATCCTGGCAAGGCCCATCCTTGACCCAGGATCGGTGCATATGCCATCCTGGCCAAGGTAGGAGGGCGTATGCACCGATCCTGGGCTCAGGATGGGCCTGGCCAGAATCGGTGTATGTGCATAGTTCTTTTTTCTTTATCGTAGAGCGCCTCGGTCAACGTGGCCGCAGACAACACGTAGAAATGCTCGATGTCAGTGTCGGAGGGCTTCTGGATTACCCAAGCTTGCCCGCGCACCCCCACGATACATCCCGCGTGCATGATTGACCGAACATACTGCTCACGCACAGCACCATGGTCCCGCTGGTTGAGCCGGTGACGAGTCAAAGCCTCGCTGTTATTCTCGTCGAAGAACTTGAGTCTCGGCTTGGTAGCTGGCACTTGTTAATCCTCGAAGACACGTTGCTGGAGTAGGTTGCCAGAGAGCCCCTGGTACCTCTGGCTGATGTGCGGACACGGCTGGAAGCGGTGGGCCGTCGCCCCCTGCGGAACATCTGCTGGAATGGGAAGCCCATCCGTAGTCATCGCGGTTGACCGAGTATTATTTGGCATGTGTAGGTCTCTCGACCGAAAGTAACCCCCTCTTTCTCACTTGCTCGCAAAAGGCTATGGAGCGGACCGCCCCCCCCCCCGCGGTTGGGGTCAACGTGCGGGCGGGGGCCCCCGCGTGCTTTTTGGGGGGCCTCGCGGGAGCCTCTTGGGGCCTCCTTTTGAGGCCCTCTCGGGGCCTCTTGAAGACCTCTTGGGGCCTGCTGGGGGGGCAAATGAGGATGCAAGAAAGGGGGGGGGGGGGGGGGCATGTCTCCCTTGCTCTGTCTTTCTCCCCCTTACTCTGTCTTTCTCTGTCTCTCTCTCTCTCTCTCTCTCTCTCTCTCTCTCTCTTTTTTTTTTTTTTTTTTTTTTTTTTTTTTTTTTTTTCTCTCTTCTCTCTCTCTCTCTCTCTCTCTGTCTCTTTCACTCTCTCTCTCTCTCTCTCTCTCTCTCTCTCTCTCTCTCTCTCTCTCTCTCCCTATGATTCCTCTCTCCCTCCCTCTATCTGTGCATGCACCTCTCTATCTGAGTCTGATCGACTCTTCTCACCCTAAATGTGTGGATTCACATGTTCACGTGCACCTATGCGTTTGTGGTATACAGCTATGTGCATTATGTGTGCGTGCACTGCACTTCCCCCTGTCAGCCTGTCAGTTACAGGCGCACGTGCCCTGCGAATCAGTGAGCGCAATTCATTCAAACATAAGGCAACGCGATAACATGGGCGATTGAGTGCAAGACACATGTATGATGTCGCAACGGGACACGCTGCAATGCAATGCGGAACGAGGCGCAGCAACCTAACGAGAAACGCATCTGACTCAGATGCCCTCCATCAATCAACTCGTATCCGCAATTGCGGGGCGCTACGGAGTTTTCATGTTTTCATCTCGCTCCACTGGCAACGTGGACACACTTCAACTCTTCCAAACCGAGAGGCTTGCGACTTCAGCTGCAGCCCAGCCCGCTATTCATTAGCGGGCGCGTCCCCGCCCCTTCCCCCCCTCCTCCTCCCTCCTCCTCCTCTCTCTCCCCCTCAGTTGCTGGGAGGTTGGCCCGACGGTCCGACGGTTGCGTCCTGCGACTGCAAGGTGGCGAGGGCGAGGGCTGGCCCCGACCCCCCCTCGCTCATCTCTCGAGCCCTGGATTTCATGGCCAAAACTGGGCGTCCATATTTTTGAAATATATGGACGCTCTCCTCCCTCCCCCCCCCCCCCTCCGCCCCTCCGCCCCGCCCATCCATCCCCTATTGCGCGATCGCGCGGCTCCGTCGCTGTCCGACGGGCCGTCCACGAGATCGTCCTCATCATCAGGGTCAGTAGAAGAGTAACAGAAAACATTGCCCTGCTGGGTCAGGAAGCGGAGGGCGTCATCCGGCGTGCGCCCGTCGAACACAGTGTAGTAAACCCTTGGGCCTTCGGGCCTTTGGATTCCCGGACCCCTCAGAGGCCGAGCTGGGCCGATGGCGCCGGGCGCGCCAGGAGAAGAAGAGGAGCTGGGCAAGCAAAGGACGCGGCCGAACAAAACATTATATTGCTTCGAGCGGTTCCCACCCGTTCTTTGTTCGTCGAGAGGGCGAGGCGGGGGCCTCGGGGGATCATCGGGACCATTGGGGGTCTGACGGCCGCGGCGTGCAGGGTCGGCTGGCGGGGGAGGGGTCTGTTCTATCTGACAACCTAACAGCCCCAACCTGTCGGGTGGTGAATTCGGATAAGGTGGAGGAGGAGAGGGGGGCGGCCGTTGACTGGGCGCAGCTCCGGCCACGCATCAGACGCCCGCGACGCGGGCCAATTCAGCGCTGAGCCGCGGATTCCCCGCAACCCCCGCCGAAACAAAACAAAATTACTGAGGGGGAGGAGGAGGGGGGGGGGGGGGCATGGCGCGCGGCCCCTTCGCAAGTCGGAGGTGTTTGTTTTTTCTCTGTTTCTTTCTTTTTTACGAAACACTTCCGAATTCGAAGGAGGTCCCAGGGAGCTTGCGAAGCGAGGTCCAGAACACCGCCAGAAAGCGACAGTAGGAGGAGGAGGAGGAGGAGGAGGAGAAGGAGGGGGAGGAGGAGGAGGCGGATGAGGAGGGGGGGGGGGGGGGGGAGGAGGAGGGGGAGGAGGAGGAGGAGGAGGAGGAGGAGGAGGAGGATCCAGGATCGATCCTGGGCCCCTGTGCGTCAGGGCTTCGTCTTTTTAATCAGGCGGCGAGGGCGTTTCGCTTCGTTCTCCCCCTTCGGCGGTTCGAAGGTGGGGCCCCGAAGGGGTGGGGCAGGAGTCGTTTTTTTTTCGACGGTCCTTGGTGGGCCCGTTGAGGGCCCCCAGAGACCGAAAACCGTCAAAAGCCAGGACATTGGGTCCTTGGGTGGCTTGGGTGGGCCCCCGTCGTCTTCGAGGCCCCATCCCATGGGGCCCCAACTTCGAGCCCCCGATCCCTCCTCCGCCCTGCTGGGGCTCGGCGTTGGCGCCGCAGCCGCCGGGGCGGCGGGGCCCGCGCTGCCCGCCGCTGCCGCTGGAGCCGCGGAGCTGGCGGAGGCGCCACCGCGGCGATCCTGGGGCGGGCTCCCTCCACCTCCTCCCTCCTCCCTCATCCCTCCCTCCCCCCTCCCTCTACCTCCTCCCCCCCCCCCCCCCCCTCCCACCCCCCCCCTCCCTCCCTCCTCTCCCCCCCCCTCTCCTCCCCCCTCCAGGCGTTGGCCGGTCGAGGGGGCCGCGGGGTGCGCCCCCTGGGAGCGCGGGCCCCCCCTCGCCCGGCCGACCCCACGCGCGCCGCGCGGCCGCCCGCCATCGCCGCCGCCGCGCGCCCGTGCCGCGGACGCCGCCTCGCCCAGCGCGCGCCGGCGCAGGCCAGAGCCTGCCTGGCACAGACGCCTGAGGCTACGGCGGACTCACGCCCGCACGATTGTTCGCATCGTTTCAGCAGATCAACTTCTTCGTGCACACCACAGCGCCATGTCGCGACCATGGCAGCGTCAGCCCGACTCAAGCTCATCGCAGCCCGCTTCCTCGTCGGGGCAACAGTGGCAGTGCGGTCAGTGTGGCACGCGCAACTGGCCCAACGTGCGCATGTGTGCATGGTGCTTCCCCCCGCAGCCGTCGGCCCGTGGACGAGGAGGGAAGTCACGCGACCGCTCGCACCCTCGCAAGACTCAGCAGTCGCAATCCGAGCAGCCCCAGGCCAGCTCCCAACCTACCCAGATGGGTGGGCCAGGTTCTGGCGGACGCGGAGGAGTACCGCAGAACGGAGCTGCTTCGAGCCTGCCTGGCTTCTCGCTAGGCATTTCACTTGCCGCGCCGCAGGAGGCACAATCCCACGCTGCACGGTTGGGGCCGCCGTCGGACCAGAAGGAGCTAGCGGCCCACCGTCTGAAGTTGAAGAAGAATCTAGAGGCCCTGGAATGCCGGATCAAGTCTCAGCAGGCTCTGAGGGCCAACCAGTCACGCCTCAACGAGCTGACGGGCGAATATGCTGTCATCCTCTACATGTTCATCCACGCGTGCCCGCCCAAGGATCGGGTTCAGAACCAGGACCGCTACATCGAGCGTGCCAAGAAGAGGGCGCAGGACGCCGTCGCCTCCGAGGACGCAGCCAAGACTGCCTTGGCCACTGCAGCCGCAACCCGAGCTGCCCTGCAGGAGGACTTGGACAAGGCACAAGCTATTCACGCTGATTCAAGGTTATGCAGGGGCCGGAGGAGGCCGAGGCAGATGCCAAGGCTCAGGAGGCAGCAGCAGCGGCTGCTCAAGAGGCCTCATCAGCGCCGCCGCGGCGGCAGCAGCCCACCCAGCCCAGCCCCTTCATGGAGGTCGACCACGGACGCCCGATGGCCATGGTGACGCCGCCCAGCCCGCTCGCGACAGCCATGGGCGCCTCGGCGGCTCAGATGCCACTCGCGCCCCAGCAGGCGCCGCAGCAGTCACCACAGGCAATGCCGCAGGTGACTGCACAGCTGCAGGCTGGCCAGAGCACCATGGCGACGCAGTTATCGCAGTTGGCTCAGACTCTCGCATCGATTCAGACGGCGCTGGCAGCAGGCTCACAGCAGGCGCGCCAGCAGCCGCAGGCTTCGGGGGCCACTGGTCAATACCCAGCCGCAGCCACGGCCACGGCGCCCACTGCACCCGCCGAGGAGATGGGAGCCGACGGCCCCCCGGAGATGATTTTGCAGGAGCTCAGCGCCATGCGCGAGGCCACGGGCCTGAAGGTCGGCGCATCGCACCTGAAGTCGCGCCCGCTTCTGCTTGGGCAGATGCCGCTGCCGTGGCCAGTTCAGGCCACACGAGCTACGAGGCGAGGGGCGCTCGAGGCACATCCCGACGAGCCCGCCGAGAAGAGCCAGACCCTGCCGCGCGCGGGAAAGGACGGAGTCGACATCGAGGTGCCGCCCGACGATGCCGCTGCGGCGGCGGCAGCGGGGCAGCAGCTTTTTCACAGCCCGAACGGGGCCCAGCAGAGTTGAAGCACTTCGCTTCGCAGGACCCGAGGGAGGGCAATCAAGATGAGCTCTATTCGGGAGCCACACCTTCTACTCCTCTGAATGGTACTGCCCCCTCCAGAGGATGCATATATAGTCCACTCCCAGATGCCCAGGTGGTCCAGGAGTGTCTCTTCCAGGCTTGGGACACCCCACTAGACAGCAGTCTGCTGGATGTTGCCCCTTACCTGCATTCTTCTACCGTTCAGGCGCTTCCAGGATTGTATCCCATGACCGACTTAGATAGCTGGTGCAAGATCCGTATCTTCTTGGATGGATCAGGAGGGTGTCGTTCAGGACCCGATCGCAACTTATTCGTCCCTGGCCGCACTTTTCATGCGATGAAGGGCCTACCTAGCTGGGGCTTCGTCGTTCTGGCCGAGGACGTTCACGAACGGGTCGCCATTGTTGGTCATACGGCCTCTACTTTCGAGGATTCGGACCTGTCTCCGGATATGTTTTCCTTTATGGCTGAACTACTGGCGGCCCAATGGGCCCTAGCATGGCTTTTGCAGCTGGTGGCTCTGGACTCTTGGGATATTTGTCTATATGGGGGCAACATGGAGGTTCTTAACGTTCTTGATGGGGGTGCCACTCTAGGCTCTCTTGGGAACCAGCGCCGTCTCTTGGATGCCCTTCAGAAAATTACGCGTATGAGGGCCCGCAGCTGCCGTGTTTTCCACGTTGCAGGACACCAGGCGCAGCCATGGAATGAGTTTGCTGACACGCTCTGTACTCTAGCATCGGCGCGCCTATTTCAATTTCGGCAGCTGGCTACGGACTGGAGACATATTGAACAGCATTTGGAGGCACTTGCATGGGCATGGCTCGACTCGGCCCCGCTCCAGGTTCGAGGGCAATTTCCTCCCGCCCCAGGTATCATGCTGAACGAATCCATGCCTTCTACTTTCTCTTTGAGGGACTTGGCTCCCCCACTGGAGCATGAGGGTCCAGGGGTAAAGGCCAAGGTTCAAAATGAGGGGTCAGGAGGATCTCGTTTGACTCGAGCCCACACTGTCGCCGCCAACGTTCTCACGCTGGATCCCAGGGCCCATAGGTCGGCCAAAACCACGGGCCTTTTCCTACCTGGACGGATGGCCTACATTGGGCATAAACTGGCGACCTCTCGGGTACTTTTCGCTGGTGCGGTTGAGAGTAGATTTCCGCGGTCTGGCACTTCCAGGGTTAGGGACTATCACGTTATCCACTCCGCGGGCGGGGGACCAATATCGTCGATTTGGTTGCTCATTCTGGATCAACACTACCGTTGCGATTTTTGACTCCGTACGCTTGCTGCCTAGGCACTGCAAAGTACTCTATGCGACGCCGAGGGCGCTCGTTGTGGCGATAAGGTGTCAGCAGTTTTCTCTCAATGCAGCGATTGGGCATGGCCCGCACAGCGGAGCGGGTCAAGAGGCCAAGCGGAGCGCAGCGGAGCGGGTCAAGTGGTGGCAGGAATTTAAAGACAGGCTACGCCAAGTGCTTGACACCGCCGTCCCGGAGATGTGGTTGATCGACGCCAATGGCCGAGTTGGGTCCCGCACCTCAGAGGCCATCGGAGGATACCAGGCTGAGCCAGAGAATCTTCCTGGACAACTGTTCCACGACCTGATGCTTGATAGAAGGCTTTGGGTTCCAGCTACGGTTTTGCCATCGACGCACTCCGGGGCTACTTGGTTTCCTCCCGCGGGATAAAACAAACTGATGGACATGTCCAAAGGCAAACGTATTTATTCCATATGTTGTACCAGGGATTGCCAGGTGGACTCTGCTACTGTTTTGAACTCTCTGGACCTTACTGTTTCTATCGTGGACCATAAGGCTGTCAGCGCCGTTATCCGCTTCCCCCTCACAGCCAAGGCCAGCAACGTGCTTTCGTTCTTCCCCAAGATTGCGTGTGATCCTACGGCGTTTGAAGACCCTGCCGCACGGACCAAGTTCGCCAGATATGTGGAGAGCTACGGGCCGAAGCCTTTCTTTGATGTGCACGTTAACGACCACTGCCAGGAGGTCGTTCAGTTTCTGCACCATGCCCTACCGCTTGCTTCCCCATGTGGCGCCACGGAAAATGGTCGCAAACCTAGGCAATCTTGGATCTCCCTGAGTACTTTGGAGGCCATGGATGTTCGCACCTATTGGCTACGACGTTTCCGATATCTTGGGGCCCGATGGAACAAGGCTGTCTTGGGAGCTTGCTTTCGAGTTTGGGCCGCGCCCATTGGAGGCTCATGGTTTTGTCTACGGCGTGCTACGTGGACCTGGTCGACTCGTTCATTCTCGGGGTCCTGGTCGTCGCTGGGGGTCTGGGTTTTTCGCTGTTTGCAGTGTTGGCGAGACGCCTGGGATGGAGTTCTGGACATCCTGGATTGTAAGTCGGACCTACTGGCTACTACCGCTCATGTACCTCCCAAGGGACCCCGAGGCCCCACAAAAACCTCTCTCAGAGCCCTGGCCCCACCCACTGACATGGTTGCGCAGACGAACAGTTTTATCGGCATGTGGCTGGTTGAAGCGCTTGCCAACCTACGGAGGCTTTCTTCGATGTCTCACGCGCTGCGCACGGTCTGTCTCGCTGAGAGCACCAAGTATGTCAATCTGCTGGTCAAGCAGGACGCGCGAGCTCATTACTCGGACATCGCCAGGGATATCGCGAGTGCCTGGTCTCTCAAGGAGCATGCTCGAGCGCGCCGGAGGCTTAGGTCCGTAGGCGCGTGTTGAAGGAAGAAAGCCAGGTCCCAACCCCTTCCACTTCTCCGCGGCGATGACGGGCAACCGGTGCACTCAGAGAGAGAGGCTCTAGAGGCATGGACGCGGCATTTTGCAATAGAGGCTGCTCCAGTTGTGCCGATGCAGGACTTAGACTGGCACGCCGGCGTCCTGCCCGTTCTCCCAGCTGAGCATTTGCAGGGCATTCATTTCGACGTCAGAGATGTTCCAACGCTAGCCAGAGTGGAGAGGTCCTGCCGCAAGGCCAAATGTGCAGCAGCGGGACCTGATGGCATTTCTGGGGCTATGGTCAAGAAGCTGTCTAAACCGATCTCCCAGCTCCTCTTCCCCCTTGCTGTCAAGTCCTTTTTGCGGGTCCGGGAGCCGATCCTATGGAAAGGGGGATATTACTGGCCGCTGTTCAAAAAAGGCGACCCTGGGGATCGCAGCTGTTACCGCAGTATGTTGGGATCGTCTGATCTTGGGAAAAGGTTCGGATCCATTGTTCGCGAAGATATTGGTCCTCATCTCCAGGCCTATGTGGGCCCCAGGCAGTATGGAGGAGTTGCTGGATTAGGGGTTGATCTTGGTGGGCTGGAGGTTCGTCTGTTCCAACAGCTGGCCAAGGCTCGAAAGCTCTCAGCTTTGTTCATCCCCCTCGACGCCGTGCAGGCCTTTTATAAAGCGGTGCGTGAACTGGTCTTTCGGACGTCAGGTTCAGAGGAGGCGCTGGCGAGCATTTTACATCAGGCGGGACTTCCACCCGAGGCTCGCGCTGAGCTCGCAGAGCATATTCAGCAGCAGGGCCCCATTTTTAACGACGCTCCTGGTATCAGCAGCCGTGTGCATGCCCAGGTATCTGACTCATACGATCAGAGTTGGTACATACTCCCAGGCAGTACCGAGTTCGCGTTTCCACAACTAGGGACGGGGCCAGGACAACAGCTGGGGGACGTGGTTTTCAATTATGATATGGGTGCTATCATGGAAATCGTGCAGGCCCGTATCCTGGAATACGGCATCGATGTTCGTTTCCCTGTGAGTGACCTCCGTCCCCTGGGGCCCGACGTGGAAGATGATGCCGTTTTTATGGGTCAGTCTATGGATCTTTCTTTCCTCGACGACGCGATGTTTTTGTTTCTCGGGGAAGCCCAGACCCTTCTCAAATACGCTCCCTTCATTGCGGCCACCATCTTTGATACCTTTGCAGAGAGGGGCACGAGGCTGCACACGGCTAAGGGCAAGAGTGCGATGCTGTTTCAGTTTCGAGGTGTAGGTTCGAACAAGGCCAAGTCTGACCTGTGGAGAACCGCCCAAGGGAAGATTTTAGTTCCCACTCGACATCTAGGAGAGGTTTCGCTGCACGCGGTCCGCCAGTATACTCATTTGGGCACCGTTCTGGATGAAGCTGGGGCCCTGGGCCCCGAGCTGGCCCACAGAAGTCATTCTCGCGCGGCTTCTTGGAAGGTTTTACGGCGTGTTCTGCGGGATCCTCAATTAGATAAGCAGGTTGGCCTCGTCCTCGTGGACTCCCTCATGTGCTCCAGCAGGCTTTTCAACGCTGGCACGTGGCCAGCCCTTACAGAAGCGCAGCTAGCGACCTTGTCAGACGAGGTCGTTCGCATGTACCGCGCGGTGTTCCACAGGCCAAGGAAGGACCAACCTGCCATTCCGAACTCCCACATTCTCGCCCAAGCCAGGAGACCGGATGCCAAGACGGCGATTCGTGCCCACAGGTTGAGATTGTTCGGAAGGCTTCTGCACGCTGGCCCCAGTCAACTGGCGGGGTTGGCCACGCTATGTTTGGAGGAAGGGCGGGGGACTTGGATGCATCAGGTCTTGGAGGTTCTGGAGTGGTTGCGACACCGACATCATCGATTGCGCAAGTACCCCCCGCCCGCGGACAACTTATCCATATGGGAAGCCCTGATCCGAAAATCTGCTCTGAGTTGGAAGACCATTGTTTCTGCGGGAGTGGCCTCACAGGTTGCTCATGATTCCCGTATTGCGGATGCCGACAGGGCCGAACGAGATATCTTTCAGGACCTCTTCGAATCAGGAGGGCCCAAACCGGTGGACCACCCAAAGCACCCGCTGCGCGTGCAGGAGGCGGAGGAGGCTCCCAGGTTTACTTGTATGTGGTGCTCCGCTATGTCGCCGTCCCCTACTGGCCTTAAGCAACATATTGTTCGACAACATCGGTCCTTCATCGATCAGGTTCGCTCGATCCTCGGACCGACTTCGAGGTGTTCTATGTGTGAAATGCAGTTCGCCAGTCGTCGTGCGTTATCCGAACACCTGGCTGTTGATGCTCCTCGGTGTGCGGTCGCTCTTCCTGTCCAACCTCGTTCTACATCGGCGGGGGAATGCGTTCGGCTAAACGAGAGGACGCCGAGGCGGCAGCAAAGCAGCGTGCAGCAGGAAAAGGACGTTGGCGCCCTGATTTCCCTGCCTTCCGTCAGCCAGGACCATCGACCCCCTTCGAGCTCGAGCTGGCTACCTTGTCTGAGGAGGATGCGCGTGAGGCCTTGATCGAGTCTGATTTTGCGTTCTCTCCTGAGGCCGCCCAGGAGTACATTAGTTGGTCTAGGCCTAGGCCCAAGGCGGCCCCCCAGCAGCTGGATGATAGGTTCTGGCCCTTTCGGCCTCATGACTTCACTGGGACCGCGGCCGCCGAGCTGCCTTTTCGGAACAAACGGCCCGAGTTTTTTGTTTTAACTTTGTTCTCGGGCATGAGGCGTTCAGGAGACATTCAGTGGCATCTTGAATTCGGGTGGCCCACATCGACGCGCGCTGTTAACTGTCTGTCGGTCGATGTTGCGATCGATGCGATGAGAGGCGACCTCGCCCAGCATGATGTCATAGAGGAGTGGGTAGGCCACGTGGCTGCCCGCCGAGTTTTGAACACAGGGGGGGGGGGGGGGGGGGCCTTGTGAGACTTGGAGCGCTGCCAGGTGGTACGACGGAGGGCCCCCCCCCCCCCTTGCGCACGAATGAGCATTTCTGGGGAGTCCCTTGGTGCACTGTTCGCCAGAGCCTCCAGCTTTCCATAGGGGCCCAACTTTTAGCTGCGCTTGCTCGCCTCCTCGCCGCGCACATGAAGGCTGGCGCCAGCGGATGGACGGAGCATCCGCTTCCAGCCACCTGGATCCCTGGTGCCCCGACTTCTTTCAGATGGAAGCCCCTCGTCGCCATGGTTTCAGCTCCCCACGCGCGTGCTGTAGATTTCGACCAATGTGAGCACATGCCGCCTGGAACCGACTGGTCTTCTGTTGGCCGTGCCCCCACCCGCCTTATCGGCCTCCACCCCCCCTCTCTTCGCCCCCGCCTCCTCTCCACCCCTGGCGGGGGGAAGTGCCCCCACGGCAGAGGAGCGCACTGCGCGCTCCTGGGCAAAAGGGAGAATGGTGATTTCAGGAGTGCTGCCAAGAAGACGTACTCTAGCGGTCTGTCCAAGGCGATCGCTTTTGCCGTGATAGACAGCCTTGCCGCTCTCGTTGTGCCACAAGAGTCGGATGAGGAGGCTGATTTTTTTAGTTTTGGGGCAGACCCTGAGGAGCTGAGAGCTGGATTAATGGCTTTCTATGTTCCCTGGTCTGAAGATACGGGCTCCAGATTTTGTGCCGCTCCCGACTTCGCTCGGAGATCTGGTCGTCGTCGTGTCGATCCTGAGTTGGAGCGTTTCGGGTTCGGGCCGTCTCAGAGGAATTCGGAACCCTCGATTGCCACCTCGGATGGGTCCCCAGCCCCTGGGCCGGATGAGCAACATACTGATCCGTGGGAAGAGGGCCCCGAGATCGAGGCAGTCGAGGAACAGGCGCACATTGACCTTATGTGTGCCGAGGCAGTGAATTTCTTTGCCCTGTCTGGGCATCCCCACTCTTCCCCCCCCCCCCCCCCCCCTCCCACCCCACCCCCTCGCTGAGGAGCAGCTCGATCGCGCCCGAGCGAATCGAGAGCAGGCGCGCGAGCGCAGGCAGGCCAGGCTTCGAGCCGCCCACGCCGCCCGCGCGTCGTGGACCGCTCAAGGCGGTGTACTACGAGGCGGGATCTTCTCTTCCGCCCCCACCTCCCGCCCTCCTGGGGTCCTTGGATGGGAGTCAGATTTGCCTTTTTAGGCTCTGTCCAGTTGTTTCAGTGGCGTAGCTATAGATTCCATTTCGGTCTCGCGTGCTGCTGCTGCTGCTGCTGCCTGGCAACGAGTCACGGAGTGCGCACGCGCGAAGCCCCTCGGCTAACAAACAACCTCCCCCCTCCTCCGGGCTCTGCCAGGCTCTAGCATCAAAAACCAACTCCTCCCTCCCCTTTCTGCCCCTTTGATGTATCTGCTATCCTCGCAGCATAGCAATGCCCACACCATGCCAGCCCCAATCATGTTGGTGTTCATCGCGTCCCCGCTCTGCTGGATGATTTTGGCCCTCGCTCTCTCTGGGGGCCTTCCTTCCTGGCGATTCACCCAGAAAGGACAATGCTCCATGGGGTAAGGTGCGAGCCTCTTGTACGCGGGAAATCCTTGGGCGAGCAAGCACTCGTAAGGCGCCATCCACCTCCAGTGAACCGGGCTGAACACAAGCGCGCTGTTGGCGATGACCGCGGGCAGGGATGTCGATGTACCCGCGCGCGGGTGCCGACGCCACACCTGTTGCAACAAACATGGCTTGTCGCACCCATAGTGGTTCACGTAGCCATGGAGGTTGAGCAATTCATGAAACGAGAGCGATGCCACGTGGTCTGATTCAGAACGTAACCCGTTGCGATCTTCGAGCAGACTCACGCCACTCGCCTGGGAAAACGTGTTGGAGCTCTTCATCATCAGGGACGCGTTTTTGCTGCTGCTGCAGGCGGCTGTCACTAAGGCGGCATCGAGAGACTTGTTCCAAAGGCTTTCCCCACGGTTTCTCGCCCAGTCAAGCTCGCCGTTGATCTCTGCTTCAGAAGCCACAAATAAGCGTCGCCAAGTGAAGGCCCCCAGGTGGCGAGTGAATTTCAGCGCAAGATCAGGCCACGGACTTGAGCAGATCAGATCTTTGCGGACTCCGATGGCGATCTGGCGAACTCGGCGCTGCGGCCACCCGAGGCTCACCAGGTCCATCTCAGCTTCTTGGATCAAGTATATTTCGTCCAACGGTGCGAACATCAAAGCTGCGTTGAACTCCGGCACGTTTTCAGCAAGCCAGACCTTGTCTCGCTTATGCCAGCGTAGTCTGGTCCAGGCCACGGTGGCAGATTTAGCGCGTCCGTTCTCCTGCATTTGATCGCCTTGAGGAGACCAATCGATGCACGGGGGCCCACGTACATGAATGCCTGATGACGGTATCGAACACAAATCATTATGCATGATGCACCTCGGCTTCATGTTCATGCCTTTGTTGCTCCTGATCAACGACGCATACTGCTCGATGGACAAGTCGCCGTTCCAGGCATTGGTGTCTGTCCAAGAATCGTTCATGTCACAGTAGACGTGATGCGGGGTCGGATCGCGAAGTTGTAGCTCGCGACGTCCCTCTCTATCCCATTCCACGCAATAGAGATGCCGAAGACCGCGGCCATCGCGCCCACCAGTGATGCCCTAATGCGCACATACTGCTCCTAGGATCGTCGATGCAGCTTGCTCTGGTGCCCCTATTCCACTGAAGCAAGTAGACATGGTACGAGATGCTAGACGACCTCATCAAACATTTCCAGACGTCGCCTTCTGCTAGACCAAGAGACGATACCGTTGGCGCAATCGCGTGCTCGACCCACCTGAAGGCATCGTTCAATGAGTTCACTATCACAGTTTCGCCCTGGGCCATGGCGCGGCCCGCGCACGCGCCCGCCCCCCCCCCCCCCCCCCCCCCCCCCCCCCTGAAGCGTCAAGCGCCTGCAAGATGGATTGCATACAGAAGCGATGGGGAGTCCAAAGGAGGTGGGTGGCGTGGGCAGTGGGTTACATACACGCGGCTGGGGCCCCATGAACGAGCGTGGACAGCGGGCGGTCCACAGAGGGGGGGGCTGCAAGAGGGCGTGGGCAATGGGCTGTTCACAGAGAGGTTCCAGGCGGATGGGCGTGAACAGATGGCTGTCCACGGATGATGTCCCAGGTGGGTACGTGGGCGGTGGGCTGTCCACAGATGAGCTCCAGGAGGTATGAGCGTGATCAGCGGGGTGTTCACGCGAAGGGGCCCAGGGGGGCATGCGCAACCGACTACCCACGGATGGTGCCCGAGGACGGGGCGTGATCAGATCACTGTCCACAGAGAGGTCACAGGAGAGATGGGTGTGAGCAGCGGGCTGTCCACATGAGGTCATCGACGTGGAGGTGTGGACAGTAAGCTGATCACAGATGAAGCACTGACAATGGGCGGGGGGTTGGGGCGGTGGGTTGAGGGGCGCGTGGGCAGTGGGCTGTCCACGGATGGCGCCCACGAGCGGAGTGTGAGCAGCTGGCTGTCCACAGAGAGGTCCCAGGGAGGATGGGTGTGAGCAGTGGGCTGTCCACGTGATGGAATCGACGTGGAGGCGTGGGCAGTAGGCTAATCACAGATGCTGCCCTGATAAGGGGAAGGAGTGGTGCGTGGACAGCGGGCTGTTCACGGATGGTGCCCCGGGGCGGGGCGTGAGCAGCTGACTGTCCACAGAGAGGTCCCAGGAGGGATGAACGTGAGCAGTGGGCTGTCCACGTGAGGACACCCATTTGAAGGCGTGGGCAGCAGGCTGATCACGGACAGGGCCTTGGGAGAGTGGCGCGTGGACAGCGGGCTGTTCACGGATGGCGCCCCACGGGGGGTGGGCAGCGGGCTGTCCACAGGCTCCAGGAGGGATGCGCGTGAGCAGCGGGCTGTCCACGCGATGGGGGTCCAAGGATGGCGTGGACAATTTGTTGCCCACAGATGAGGTCCTGAGAACGGGGCGTGGGCAGCGGACTGTCCACGGATGGTGGCTTTGGGAATGGGCGTGAACAGTTGGCTGTCCACAGAGAGGTCCCAGGAGGGGTGAACGTGGGCAGTCTGCTGTCCACATGAGGGCGCCCAAGGGAAGGCGTGGACAGCGTGCTGATCACAGACGGAGCCTTGAGAGAGGGGCGTGGACAGCGAGTTGTCCACGGATGCGGCCCCGGAAGGGCACGAGCAGGGCGCTGACCACAGAGAGGATCCAGGAGAGACGCGCGTGAGCAGTGCGCTGTCCACGCGAGGGGGTCCAATGATGGCGCGGGCAATGGGTGATCCACGGATGAGGCCCTGGGATGGGGAGGGTCGCGCGCAGGGGACTGTCCACGGATATATGCCCTGGGAAAGGGGGTGTGAGCAGCGAACTGTCCACAGATATGTTCCCCGTCGGGGTGAGTGTCGAGTGTTGCCACGCTGGCGGCGCCGGATCGATCTCGCGACCCCTCTCACTATCTATGCCGATTGGGCCGAATGGTGTTCTCGCCTCGGCGCCTGTCGCACTTCCAGCCGTGCTACGCGAAGCGTAGATATGGTGATTCGGCCAGCATAATCGAGCATCCCGAGGCTCGGAGACATCATGCTCGGGAAGCCCGGGAGGGGCGCCAGGTCGCGGAGAAGCCTTTTCCCCGGCCAGGGACCGCAGACCCTGGCCGGGCAGCCGTGGCGACGAGGCCCCAAAGATGCCCATGAAGCCCCCTAACGCTTAAGATTGCCAGCCAACCAACCAACCAACCAACCAACCAACCTAACAACGATCGGCCAACCAACCAAGCGAGGAGAAGGAACAGGAGGAGGGGGGGGGGGGGAGGAGGAGGAGGACGACGACGACGACGACGACGCCGACGACTCGGACGGAGCCCCCCTTGTGCCCCTTGTGCTCGCTGGCCAGAGGCGGGCTGGGGCCGCGCGGCGGCGCTGGCGGCCGCTGGCGCCCGCGCCGCGGGCACAGGTCGCCGGGCGCCCCCCAGGAAGGGCGGCGGGAGTTGGAGGACAGGAGGAATGGAGGAGCAGAAAGGAAGCAGGAAGGATGAATATGAGAGGAAATGATGAGTTGGAGGAAAGGATGCATAGCCTTGCTTGTGATCGGCCAACCCCGAGCGCCAATCGCCAAAGTACGCAGCAGGCCGCCCCGTCGACCTCTGCAAATTCACGTGCAGGCAGAGCAGCTGTCCGCAGGACCGTGCGTATAGTGCATGACTGTATGGCATGTGAGATACACGCATGACAAATATTCCCCTTGCGTCATAAAGCTGAGATCTGCAAGATCGGGCGGTAGTGAAGCAATGAAGGGGGTGATCCAAAGGGAGGAGATCGAGAGATGCAGGAAAGGAGCCCTCTGGCATCCAAAATGGCCACCTGGCGGGCCCCGTTAGGCCAGTTAGGCCCCTGTCTCCACCGACCCCCCCCCCCCCTTCCTTTGGAGGGAGACCCTTCCCCCCCGACTGCCCGAAAAGACCAGATCACTATGCGCGCGGGGTTGCTCGCTTCAGGGGCGCGGGCAGAGTCGCGCGCGCGAGTCGCATGCAGAAGCGTACGGGCTGATGCGTTGCACAGACATTACAAACTGCCCGATCGCACCCCTGCCCCCTGGCGAAGCATCCGCATCCGCCTCTGCAAATGTGATGGCGCACTCAGCGACGCACGACAGATGCGCGCCCTGCAAACAAACAGGGCAAGCCCCGACGGGGCCCAAAACATTGCCCGAGTCCCCGGCCCCGCCACCACGCGCGCGCGCAAAACAAATTCCGATAGGGTCTGGCTGGCTGAAGCCTCCATTTATTCCAACTTGAAGCATGCTTCTAAGTAGCACCATGGAAGGTGGCATGTCTGGTCTAAACATCTTCTCCATGACAGCGCCTACTGCAGGGTGGAGCACAGGGTCGCTCGAGAGATCTCTGTAAGGATGGAACGCCCCCGTGCTCCATTTAACGCGCTGAAAGCGATCAAGCTCCACTGTCTGGCCACGTTTCACAATGCTGTTGCTTCGAAGATCCCAACCTCTCACGAACGACAACTTCCGATTATCACCTGGGGCCAGGGCCGAAAGGGGAATCTTGATGATCTTGGCGGGAACGGGCTCTCCCGCCCCTGGGCCCTCAGGGCGCAGCGGGTGGGAGGGGAGGTGGTGGGGGGGTTAACGGCCGCATATCCTCCTTTCCCCCTCCATCCTTGCCCTCTTCCTTGCTGGCTACCCACCCCCACCCCCCCCTCCTCCGCTCGTATCCACGGAAGAGTGACCTTTGGAAAGAGTGGCCTTTGGTGCGCACAAATCCGCCCAATCTGATCCGATTGTCAAGCTGCGTCTGGTCGTAGCGACGAGGCCCCGAGGGCCAAACGAAGCGCGCCAAATATCACCCCAGCGAAAGGTCACCCTTACGCGTCGGCGATCCGCCCATTTGACGCCAGCGACCAGCCCCCCCACGAGCATGAGGGCCAGCTCGCGCTTGTCCCCAGGAGGTTTGCGATCGTTTGCCCGGAGGTGGTGCAGGGGCCCCATCGCGGCCTCGACCTTGCATTTCCACTTGTCAAGTGCAGCTGAGATCCGCTTCCCAACTTCATCATCTGCCGGGGGGGGGGTCGGGCTCGGGGTCGGAGGTGCCCAGCTCAGGCCCCGCGAGCGCGGCCTCGACAGCAGCATCTATGAACAGGGCCTCGCCGGCCCCGCCCCCCTGTGAGATCTTTTTCTCGGCGATATCCCTGTCCCTTGCCTCTATGGCCGCCTCGAGCTTGGAGTCCGCCTCCTCCTCCTCCTTCTCCTCCCCCGTGCGCCCGTGCCCGTCGGAGAAGAGGTCGTCGTCGTCGCCCTCCATGCCGAGGGCGCGGTCGACGATCTCGCGCCGTTCCTGGCGGCGCGCGGCGGGCGGGGAGGCGGCGAGACGGCTGGCTGCCGCGCCCTCGGCCCGGGGCCCTGCCCTCCCCAGGGCCCTCCCCCTTCCTCCCCAGTTTCCCGCGCCTCCACCTACATTTCCCAGGCCCCCCCCCCCCCCTTCCCTCCCCCTTTCCTTCCGAGCGAAGGGCAGCCAGCGGGCAGGGGGGGGCGAATCATTTTCTGATGCGGCGCCCTTGTCGGACAAGCCATGCCACTCCCGCATTCGCTCCTCGAGCTCGCCCTCGGTTTCGGCGCCGTCTTCACCCATGTCGACGTCGCCGCCGTCGTGGCTGGGGCCGTCGGCGTCGTCGTCGGAGTCGTCGGAGTCGTCGGAACCAGGACCAGGACTTCTGGGCTTGGGCTCTCTGGGTTTCTTGGGCTTCTTGGGCGGCTGCGGCGGGGGTTTCTTGATGACGAGGAGGTCTTCTTGCCCCCCCCCGACGTGTTAATGAAGCCGTCGTCGTCGAATTCTAAACCGCAGCTCCGCGTGAAAACTTCGGCCCTGGGGTGGGAACAGGCCGTCGCCAGGAAGCCTGAGATCAAATCTACCGAAGTATTGAATTCAAGGGGCACTCGAATCCGAACTGAGTCGCCGATGGCCTCGACCTTGACAAGAAAGCCAGTGTGCCGTAGGGTCCGCGGACATATCCAAATATCTCCTGGAACTTCGGGCAATTCGACTTCGGGAACACCATCCTCGGGGCCGCCCCCGCCCTGCATTGGCGCCCTCGCGCTGACTCCCATTCAGATGTGGACGCCCAACTTGGGCGCCGCCGCATTCCGCCCACGGATGCCCTTGAAAGCCTTGAACCATTTGTAATTCACGTAGGAGAGATCACCGACCGAAAACGCTTCTGCCTCGGCCACGGGCCCGACCAACTCGTCGCCCGCAGGTTGCGCCTCTGGGTGCTCTGGCTGGGGCTCTGGCTGGGGCCTGGCGTCGGGGCCAGGCGGTGGCAGTGGCGGAGCTTCTGCCCCCATGTCCAAGGGCGCCGGGGCCGAGTCCGAGTCCCAGCGACGCGAGTTGCCCATGGCCTTGCTGATCGCTGCGTCGAAGCACTCGAGCGCGGCATCCCGGGCGGACTCAAGCACTGGAGCAAGATCTCGCCATTTGAAAGGGTTGGCACCGTAGTCGAAGCCACTGCGCACGCGCTTTGAAGCGCAGGATCTGGCCGACAGCAGCGGCAGGTCAATGCGGGGGGCGGCTCGAGTGGCAGCCTGCGGGCGGTGCGGGCGGGGCGGGGCGGGACAGAAACAACCGTCGACGTGATTTTATGTTTCCAACCCCCTCCTCTTTCACTGCTTCACTTCCTCGCCGCCTCTCCTCCCTCCTCCTCATCCTCCTCATCTTCCTCCTCCTCCTCCTCCTCCCCCCCTCCTCCATCCTTCCTCAATTCCTCGCCCCACCCCGCCCCCCCTTTCCTCTCCCACTGGAGGGGGGGGGGAAGGGGGGGGATGGGGAGGGAAAACAGCGCCGCAGCCTTGATGATATTGTTGAACCCCTCGATCTCCTGGGTATCGCACTGCCACTGCTTGGCCACGGTGGACAGCAACTCATGTAGATCGTCGGGCACCGCCCCTCCAGAGGAAACGACTCGTCGAACGCTAGCGCCGAAGAGTTCCCTGATCTTGGCCGAGCTCACGTCCAAGTCGCTTGAGTCCAACAGCTGCTGGGCCACCTCAACTCGCTTGCCTGGGAGCGACTTCGGATTTACCAAATGCAAGAGTTTGCGTGGAAACTGCGCTAGCTTGCCTACCACTCTGAAGTCGAAATCGGCAGCGTCAGCCAGCACCAGATTTGCGAAGGCGGCCCTGCGCTGACTCTCAGCAGCCGCCATGTCAATCCTGTCGAGCTTGTCATGCACCTCGATGTCGTGGAATGACAATGTCATCATGTTGCTGAAGTCCGCTGCGATTTTGCCCGCGCCCTCCCAGACGAGATGGGCTGAGGCGCCGTGCCCCGCCCCATGGACCTGCTTCGGGCGCGACTGGAGGGAGTTGCTGAAATGGTCGAGCGGGGACACGGCCAGGCGCGACATCTGAGGCACTCCCAGGAATGGCCCATCCACGAGCGCGGCCATCGCGTCTCTGCACCAGCGAGACATAGTTGCACCATACATGGCGGAGTCCGCTGCGCCCACCGACTCCATCTCCATGATGAGTTGCAAAGCCGCTCCCATGTCATCTACTTCGCCCGCCTTCGTGGCCGCGGCGACTCTGGCGAACGCCGCCCGGGCCTTCTTGTCGAAGACCGCGAGGCACGTCTCCACGAAATGCTTCCAGCAAGAATCTCCGTCATCCAAGATGGCCCCCAGTCTTTCCTCGCAGGCTGACTTTGCGCCCCACCGCCCCTCGATGCATCTGGGAGGCATCTTCATAGCGTGCTTGGCTGCCTCGACGACCAGCTGGTCGTATTTGCCCTTCGTGCCGCGCTTCCATTGGGTGAAAATGAGCTTCGCGTGTTCCCCCCAGCAGTTCATGATTTTCTGCAAACAGGGGCAGTACTTCACTGAGGACCCAAGGTGGCCCATGACAGCTTGACCCGTCTTCAGCATAGCCTTGTGTATCAAAGCGCACTGATGGAGAAAACAGTCAAGGTCGATGGAAAAGGACGCCGGGTTCATGCCTCACCTCCCCCATGATCATTCGTCGGACTTTACTGATGTCGCCACCGGCGTCGGTGCAGAAGAGGAACAGCCGGGCGACAGATGGGATCGACTTTGTTGACCACAGCGGACACCCACATGATTCCATTTGTTTTGCAAGAATTTTCTCGAGGTTGGTCGGCACGGAATCTAGCAACACCTGAAGATCTTCATAGCGCTTCTCGGATGCACTTCTCCAGGCGCCAGATGAATGTTTCCATGTGTATGTCGTCGATACTTCTGCAGAATGCATCTTGGACCTTTGCCACACGTTGCCGTTGGCGGCGTCGGCCCTGACGACGTGGAAAGCCATGGCGACCGGGCCATCTAGATCATCCCGTGCAGCTTCACCCAAACGCTGAAGATCAAGCTCGCGCTCGCCATGGAAGTCCATGAAACTCTTCATCAGGCACGCGCCCGCAATGATCTCCCACCTGGGCCCCAGAAAAAAAGGGGAGGAGGAGGGGGGGGGGAGGGGGGAGGAAGAGGAAGAGAGGATCACTTGATATATGAGGTAGCGTCGAGGCTAGCACGACGTAGCTTCGGGCGTCGGGCCAGGCGCCGGGGGATCTGGCATTGCGATGGCCCGCAACCTCGCGACGGTGGTCCGATGGATGTCGAATCCGCGGGCCGCTCCGAACCTGTTCGCGCTGACCCCAGACGCATTGCGCCCCAGGGCGATAGACGACCCTCTCCACGGAGTCACCTTCTCGCACTTGATGTTTTTTTTTTCGTTGGGGGCAGGGTTTCGGCCACGAGCTGGTCAATCTGGGTCTCCATCTTGGCGATTTTCGACGAGAGACGGGCCCGCTTCCTGCTCTCCGCGACCAAGCACTGACGCACTGCCGCCGAGCTGCCGGCCGCAACGGCGACCAGCACCGTCGGCGCGGCCCGCGGCGTGGGCAATCCCAAGCGCCCGCAGATCAGCTGGTGGAGCCCTGCACGCTCGCGCTCCCAGGTGCCCTCCAGAAGCAGAACCCCCGCGGTAGCGAGGAGGGCTGGGATCACAGATCAGCGGAAGACGCGCTCGCCTCGCCAACGCCGGCACCCTCCTCCTCCAAACTCATTTTCCTTATCCGTATCCTCCGCCCTCTTCCTCAGGCCCCCTCTGCTCCTCCTCCCCCTCCTCCTCCTCCTCTTCCTCCTCCTCCTCCTCCTACCGTTGCTTTCTGGAGGTGTTCTGGACCTCGCTTCGAAAGCCCCCCGGGGCCTCCTTCGAATTCGGAGGTGTTTATATATATATATATATATATATATATATATATATATATGTATATTAAACAAAAATGCAAAGGAGCCGCGCGCCGGGGCCCTCCTCCTCCCCTCCTCCCTCCTCCTCCTCCTCCTCCTCCCCCTGCTTCGCCGAGGCCACGCCGACGCGCCAGGCGGCGCGGCGCGGCGGGGGGCGGCCCAGCTGCGTCGCGATCCCCCGGGGCCGGGCGGAAGCGCCGTCGCCGCCATGGGGGGGGGGGGGGGGGGGGGCCGGAGGAGGAGGAGGAGGAGAGGAGGAGGAGGAGGGAGGAGGAGGGAGGAGAGGAGGAGGGAGGAGGAGGAGGAGGAGGAGGAGGAGGAGGAGGAGGAGGAGGAGGAGGAGGCCTGAGGAGGAGGAGGAGGATAATGGAAGAGAGGATGACGGGGCGGCTGGATTTGTCGAAGCGGACCTCCGCCGAAGCGCCGTCCATGAACGGCAGCGCGTCGGCCCTTCCCTGGGCGAAGGTGACGACGGCCTCGCGAGTGAACACAGGCGCGGCAGCGTCGTCAATCCACGCCGCTCGGGCCAGCCCGGGGACCAGGGTCCTCAGCTTGGCCAAGACAACGCGATCCATGCTGGAATCAATGCTGGAGCCAAAACGGCTTCGCCCAGGAGGAGGAGGAGGGGGGCCCACGTCACCGCGAGGATTCGTTTCTGAAGGGGCCGTTGGGGATGCACGAGGCGTCGCGACCTTGCCAGAATGCTATATCATCTCTCTATATCATCTCTTTCAACGCACATGTGATAGCGGAGGGCGGCGGAGATCGGCGCGTCAGCAACTGTTATTTTTCTTGGTTTTGATGTTTCTTTTTGTTGTGTTGCTTCTTCTTTTTTTTTATGTTTGTCATTATGTGTATTGCTCTGTTATGTTTCTTTCTTTACCCGTTATTATCATGTTTATTGTTCTTCTCTTTGTTTGAATGGGCCGCTGGAGTGGAACGGGGTCAGGGGGGCAGAGAGAGAGAGAGGAGAGAGAGAGAGAGAGAGAGAGAGAGAGAGAGAGAAGAGAGGAGAGAGAGAGAGAGAGAGAGAGAGAGAGAGAGAGAGAGAGAGAGAGAGAGAGAGAGAGAGAGAGAGAGAGAGAGAGAGAGAGAGAGAGGAGAGAGAGAGAGAGAGAGAGAGAGAGAGAGAGAGAGAGAGAGAGAGAGAGAGAGAGAAGAGAGAGAGAGAGAGAGAGAGAGAGAGAGAGAGAGGAGAGAGAGAGAGAGAGAGAGAGAGAGAGAGAGAGAGAGAGAGAGAGAGAGAGAGAGAGAGAGAGAGAGAGAGAGAGGAGAGAGAGGAGAGAGAGGAGAGAGAGGAGATAGAGAGAGAGAGGAGAGAGAGAGAGAGAGAGAGAGAGAGAGAGAGAGAGAGAGAGAGAGAGAGAGAGGAGAGAGAGGAGAGAGAGGAGAGAGAGGAGAGAGAGAGAGAGAGAGAGAGGAGAGAGAGGAGAGAGAGAGAAAGAGAGAAAGAGAGAAAAAAAAGAAAAAAACACAAAAAAAAAAAAAAAAAACAAAAAAAAAAAGAGAGAGAGAGAGAGAGAGAGAGAGAGAGAGAGAGAGAGAGAGAGAGAGAGAGGAGAAGAGAGAGAGAGAGAGAGAGAGAGAGAGAGAGAGAGAGAGAGCGCGCGAGAGAGAGAGAGAGAGAGAAACAAAAAAAAGGGAAGAGAGAGAGAAAGAGAGAGAGAGAGAGAGAGAGGGAAGGGGATCCCCTCGGGCCCCAGGGGCCCTTCAACGCCCATGATTTTTCTCTGCCAGGTTGTCGTTCAAAGGCTCAATCAAAAGGCCCTTGCAATCGAAGGGCGACCCGATCCGACGCCCAGCTATACAACAGAGGGTCGCAGAGCACACTCGCACACACGCGCGGGCCCGAATGTTGTACACGCACGGAGGCGACAACTTTGAATCGCAACCAGCGTGGTATAATAATTTCAAGATGTCGACGGTGCAATGTTATCCACTCCCGCCCTTCTCGCCTGGACCCCTCCCGGGGTCCAAAGTTGGTCGAGCCGCGTCCAGCCGCGGCGACGAGGGGACTGACGTCTTCTCTGATGCGATACATCGCGTCTCTCACTACCTTGCTGGATGATATCGCGCGGCGCCGAGTGTGTCGGCCATAAGCATACCCACGTGCGAATGGCGCGGGATCCTAGGACAACTGACTCTTAACCTGGGTTCAAACTTCGCACTAGCTACTGCTAGCGTCAAACTGCTAGCTGCCATCGTCGTGGTCGGCGCTATCGCCCTCGCTGTAGAAGCTACTGCCTCCGCCCGCTGCGTCCGAGCCCGCCGCCCCAGGGCCCGCCGCTTCGTCGGCTGGCGCAGGAGGCGCAGGAAGAGGCACGGCCGGCTGCGCAGCCGCCTCGTCGGCTTGCGCAGGAAGCACAGGATAAGGAAGCGGGGGCACAGGCGCAGGAGGCCCATCAGCCCACCGACCGCCGCATTTCGGGAAGATACCGTGCATGATGTTCTCCATGTTCTGGATGCCGTAGCGGTTCCGGACATTCGGACAGGGTCTGACGAGATTATCGACGCCCGCCGTCGGCATGCGGGTCTGGGCGCATCGTCCGCAGACCGCGCGCGTTAAGACGGAACGGCACTTCCTGATGTAGCGGCTCTCGTGGCAGATCCTATAGAGCTCGTGCCCGAGAGGCGAGTGCTCCCAGATGGGGAGCTCGGCCGCGACGTAGACATGCTCCCTTACGACCACCTTCTGCTGGTGGTGCGAAACCGGGTAGATGTGTTCCACAGGCAACGGGTCGCTCTCATGGCACTTGAAGTCAATTCTGAAACCGTGGGCCGCGGCAGCGGCCTGGCTCTGCAGGCTGAGAGCCATCGCGTACGGGTTGCCCATCTCCACCGCGCCGACTGGGTTCAGCGCCCCCGCCGCACCCGCTGCCGCAGCTGCCGCAGCTGCCGGCTGCAGCGGCGCATTCATCACTGCGCCATCGCGGGGGGGGGCGGGAGCGGGAACGGGGGTGTGAAGAAGACGCCATGATCTTGGCTCGTGGTTCGGGAGCGTCGACGGTCAACCAAAGATTGCTCGAGCCCAGGCGCCCGCGGCGCCCGCGTCGAAATGGGAAGTGGGATCGAGAGGCCTTCTCACCCCGTCTTCTAGGTCAGCTAACTTCGCGCCTCGCGCTGCGCGAAGCGCTGCGAAATGCGGTTATCCTCGCGCCTTCGCGCCGCCCCCTGGAGAAGGACAGCAGTCACATCGGCCCAGGCCGCGACCGCGACAGGGAAGGGCCCAGGGCGGGCCTGGCCAGGGTGTACATGTATCGCGTCGCCTTGCGAATAGAGTGCATGTGTGTACATATGTTTGCATATACATACACAACTACGATGCGTTGTGTGCGAAGACGCGGTGTGCTATATATATATATATATATTCATATGCACATGCGCAGTTGTACGACTTTACGTTGGACAAACAAGCATATTTATATGTACGCTACGTAAATTTATACATATACACATGTGACTATCTCTGCATGCATACACGTATGGGTATATGTATATATTTGCGTGCGTGCTATGAAATATGGGTTGGAAATGTTTAGAAATACATACATATGCGCATATATAAATATTGACGTGCTCGTGCGATACACGTATATATATATATTGGCTATTGAACGCGATACTTATGCGTAAAATCAATAATTCCATCACCCAATATATATATATATATCCTCTACAAAAGGATCAAACTTGAATCGAAGGGCAAGTCAGCGTGGTCAACGGCCGCCCGAAACCTGCCCAGAACGCGGTCGTGCACATCCCCATGTGTGTGGTGTGTGTGGTGTGTGGTGGGTGTGTGGTGTGTGTGGTGTGTGTGGTGTGTATGTGGTGTGTGTGGTGTGTGTGTGTGGTGTGTGTGGTGTGTGTGGTGTGTGTGTGGGGTGTGTGTGGTGTGTGTGGTGTGTGTGTTGTGTGTGTGTGTTGTATGTGTTGTGTGTGTTGTGTGTGTGTTGTGTGGTGTGTGTATTGTGTGTTGTGTGTGTTGTGTGTTGTGTGTTGTGTGTGTTGTGTGTGTTGTGTGTGTTGTGTGTGTTGTGTGTTGTGTGTTGTGTGTGTGTTGTGTGTTGTGTGTGTGCTGTGTGTGTGTTGTGCGTGTTGTGTGTGTTGTGTGTGTTGTGTGTGTTGTGTGTGTGGTGTGTGTGCTGTGTGTTGTGTGTGTTGTGTGTGTGTTGTGTGTGTGGTGTGTGTGGTGTGTGTGTGTGGTGTGTGTGGTGTGTGTGGTGTGTGTGTGTGTGTGTGTGTGTGTGGTGTTGTGTGTGTTTGTGTGTGTTGTGTGTGTTGTGTGTGTGTGTGTGTGTGTGTGTGTGTGTGTGTGTTGTTTGTGTGTTGTGTGTGTGTGTGTGTGTGTGTTGTGTGTGTTGTGTGTGTGTGTGTTGTGTGTGTTGTGGTGTTGTGTTGTGTGTGTGTGTGTGTTGTGTGTGTGTGGTGTGTGTGTGTGTGTGTTGTTGTGTGTTGTCTGTGTTGTGTGTGTGGTGTGTGTGGTGTGTGTTGTGTGTGTTGTGTGTGTTGTGTGTTGTGTGTGTTGTGTGTGTTGTGTGTGTTGTGTGTATTGTGTGTGTGTTGTGTGTGGTGTGTGTGTGTTGTGTGTGTGTTGTGTGTGTTGTGTGTGTGTTGTGTGTGTTGTGTGTGTTGTGTGTGTTGTGTGTGTTGTGTGTGTGTTGTGTGTTGTGTGTGTTGTGTGTGTCGTGTGTGTTGTGTGTTGTGTGTGTTGTGTGTGTTGTGTGTTGTGTGTGTTGTGTGTGTTGTGTGTGCTGTGTGTGTGCTGAGTGTGCTGTGTGTGCTGTGTGTGCTGTGTGTGCTGTGTGTGTGTGCGTGCGTGCGTGCGTGCGTGCGTGCGTGCGTGCGTGCGTGTGTGTGTGTGTGTGTGTGTGTGTGTGGTGGGGCCCGCTTGGTGTGCTCGTGGAGGCCTCTTCGAGCGTCTTGGAAGCCAGTTGGGCTGTCAGGAGGCCATGTGTGGCGTCTTGGACAGATTGTTCGGCATTTCGGAGCCCTCTTGGACTGTTTTGGGGGCCTCTTGGGTCGTTTTGGACCCCCTTCTACTCAACTACGACGCTAGTCAATTTCGCTTTGGTTTCGATTTGGCTGGCTCGCTTGAGGAGGAGGGCCCAGCGAACGGTGGGAAGTGGCGACGGGCCCAGGGAAAGGGCGGTCAAACGCGATGACGACGACGACGACGACGATGACGACGACGAACACAAGGACGACGACGACGAACACGACGACGACGACGACGACGATGACGACGACGTCGAGTCAAGCAGAACAGCGTCAAACACGGGGTTGGCGGATTTTGTGTGTGTCTCCCCGGGCCCCTTAGGAAAGGGACTCCACAGTTGTCCGTACAATCGGCGGTGAGCCCGGGGGGAGTGAGAAGGGGCGTGTTTTCTCAGAGGTTTCGGCAGGCCTCGGGCGTTTCTCCTAAGAGTGTCTGAGCCTTGTCCGAAGACGCCGACAACGTCTCGGAAGGCCGGAGGGCTTCTGAGGAGCCCCGCCGCCTTCTGGAAAGGCCTGCCCCTTATTATTCCCCCCCCTCCCCCCGGGCGCGCCACCGATGCAAGCGATCAGCATGGTGTGGTAATGAGCGCCCCCCCGCCCCTCCTCTCCGAGGACGCCCCTCTTGGCCCTGGCGGTCAACGGCAGCTCCAGGCGCGCGCGCGCTGGCCTGGGGGGGGGGGCGACGAGCAAGGGGGTCGGCGACTCACGTCAAAACGAAACGCAACATGCTAAAACATTAAACTAAGTTACGAGCCCCTCCCCGCTGGCGCCGATCTGTTTAACAACGCGTTTCTGCGCAGCCCAGAACCAGTGCCACACTTTGAGCCCCACGTCGACGTGCCCTACTTCAAGCTGAGATAAGCGCCCGCCGTCAGTGCCGTGTTTTCGCTGTGCTCTGATTTCCCACCCGACAGGTTGGGGCTGTTAGACTTTACGAAAGGAGCTTCCGATACGCCTGCTCACCCTGTCTACCGCGGCTGCCCGGCCCAAAGGTTTCCCTGTGACCCTCGAGTATCCCGCATCGCGTCTGCCCGCCTTACGTACATGCCGCGGCCGCCAGCCCCGAAGGGTCCTGTGAGCCCTGAGTACCCTGTCTCGCGTCTCGCCACTCTGCATACCGCAACCGCCCGGCCCAATGGGTCCAAGTGTTTCCTGGGTAGTCTGCCTCGCGTCCTCGACGAATGACAACATATTTGACGAGCATATAGATCAGGCGTCACTAACGGACAAGCCCCACCAGGTAGGCGTCACGGCGTCACGCTGTCCAGGCGTCACGACGTCACGCCGTCCGCAGGCATCTAAAACACAGATCAAGAGCATGCATCAAGAATACACACCAAGACCAACCATCGATAACATAGTTATATATGTATATACATATATATGTATATTATGTACAAGACTGCATTGGCGCTGCGCGCCATGCACCTTGGTCCTTTGAGTTCCGCACGCAAGCGGAATGCGTGCGTGCGTACATGCGCGCATGCATGTATACACGCGCACGCGCATGCACGTTCCGTATATATGTCTAGGTGTATACAATATATTTACATTGTAGTATGTGTTTATACAGCGTACATCGGTACATATAAATGCATGTGTGTGAAGATATGAACATGCATATGCAACTCGTACGTGGCTTGTCGGTGCACGCCAGAGCAATGACTGGCTCACAATATGGAATGTCACGGGAGCAAAATCAATGAATGTTGGCATGTGGAAACGTCGTGGGGGTGTTTTCGGGGCCCTCGTGGGCCGTTTTGGCGCCTTCATGGGCCGTCCTGGGGCCTTCTTGGGCAGTCTTGGGGAGCTTGGGCCCGCTGGAGCCCCCTTTGGACCCATCTTGGGCACTTCTGGGGACCTCCCATGGCCCTTTTAGGTCTGTGCTGGGAGCCCTTGGGGGGCCTCTTGGGTCCATTATGGGCTGTCTTGGGGCTCTCGTGGGCGATCGTGGGGCCCGGCTCGGCCGTCTTGAAGCTTTCTTGGGGGCCTTTTGGGGCGTCTTGAGGCGATCTCCGGGGCTTTGAAGCCGTCTTGAAAGCTGATGAAATCCGAAATGCGAATTTGCTAAAATTGTAAGTTTAAAACGGAATGGGACGATTTTTGTGTTTTGAAGGCCCCTTGGAAAGCTTTTTGGGATGCCTTTGGGGTCTTTTGGGCCGTCCTGAAACAATTGGAGTCCCTCTTGGAGCGCTCTTGTGCTGTCTGGGGCCTCCCTTGAGCCTTTCTGATGACCCCTCTCATCGCTCTGGGTCTGCTGGCAAGGCGTATGTGGAGACCCGGAAAGCCGGGTGACCTTTTCCAAGGACGTCCAAGGGAGCCCGAGAACCCCAGATCCCGGGGATCCAGGTTTTGGGGGGGGAGGGTTTTTCCCACCCCCAGGCTTGCAACAATATGAGAGAGGAATATATAAAGAATATGCAAGAGAAGCATCAATGACAGACACTACACCAATACGAGGCGCCGACCACAAACACCAATAACAGGCACCAATATTGTATACCGGACCGCGGAGAAAAAAACATACACAAAGTACAGACATCAATCACTGTCATCAGCAACATTCATGAGATGCATAGATACATAACAGACGCCGACACCCGTCACCAAGTGCGTGCATAAATCATATTCCTCTTTAGCGTGCACCAAGAACATGCACCAATAACCAGCACCAGCAAACACCACATGCATACTCTAAACACACACGCCAAGAACGACCATCGATCACATACGTCTAGAACACATCACGCACAGGCCCCCAAAAAGAGACATCAAGAGCAGACGCCAAGAACATTCATCAAGCAACGGTATCTAGAGCTGCAGCTGTCTTGGGGGGCTCAGGTGCAGACTGGAGCAAGCGGGTCTTAGGGGGGTTACTTCCCTGGTGATCGCGCACGGCCCAGGAGCCTGCGATGCGGATTCTGGTCCTGGCCGTCTCCGCGCTGCCTCTGGCGGAGACCGGCGCGGCGGAGGCACCCGCCTGCAGGGGCGCCGACGTAGAGGAGGCTTCGCTCCTTCAGAGCAGGCAGCGCGCCCGTCAGCCTGACGACCCGCTCGGTCGAGACGGTGTCTCCAACGGCGGCTTTTCGACGCTCTCGCCCGACCCAGACACTCTGATTTGGGATCCCACGGAGCCGGCGAATCCGGTGGACGCTGTCTTTCCGGGATTTCTTTCGGGTTGGCTGAAAGTTCCAGTATCGCAAGACCCGTACACCAGCAAGTACGAGAAGCCGCCGCAAGCTTGTCTGCGTGTTATCATGAAGCCAGCGGCGAAGCAACCGGCCAAACACGGCTCCATCTTGCTGCACTGTGGTGGCCCAGGCTCTGATGCATCATGTGCATTTCGTGTGGGTGAATATCTGGAAGTCAACAGTTCTTACATGGTGGGCCCGCCTGTGTCCGAAGACTATCCACCTGCCTGCGGCAAATCCCGCCACCTGCCAGCGCAGCAGCGCAGCATAACTGAGGTTCACGTTGAGACCCGCTCAAGTTCAGACATGGCGCTGAAGTGGAGCGGGTATTGAACGCCTCCTCCTTGTCCGCAGCCTCGTTATCCTCGTCCGTCCTGGTCGCGCCGTCTCTCTTGCCTGTCCTCTCTCCTCCCTCTTGAACTAGTCTTGGAGGCTTTCCCTGGGTCCAATGAGGGCCTCTTGAGAGTCCTTTGGGGGCCTCTGAGGACCGCTTGGGGGAGGCCTTGATGAATATGTCGAGGGGCTTCCAGGGGCCTCTTGGAAGCCGCCTGGGTGCTTGTTGTGGACATCTTGAAGCCTCTCTTGGGGCGTATTGAGGGTTTTTTTTTATGCCTCCTGGGGACCTGTCGGAGGCATGTTGGGGGTCGTGGAGGCAATCTTGGAGGGGAAGGCGCGTAAGCCATACTCGAGTTCCCCCTGCTGGACCGCCTGGAGTCGGCGCGCAGGAACCCGACACCAACACCAAGAAGCCACTAGAAAAGAAAACATTGCAGCCTCTGTTGAATGCCGTCGCCCGTGTCTTCGGGTTCGCGTGTCCAGAGTTGATGAATGCCAGCTCTGAGCGCGTGGGAACATAACGGGCCGTCTCCAGTTCCCCATGTGAGCGTTAGGATTTCCATGGGCCGCGCGAGTCCCGCGGGCCGTGCGAACCCAGCCAGCCCCATGAACCCCACAAGTTCCACAAAGGGCTTCATGGGCCGAACGTGCGCCGCAGCGCGCATAAGCCCAACGCGCCGCGCTGGCCCAGCATGCCGCGCGGGCACCATTGGCTCCCTGACTCGTCAGGGCCACATAT